>JAXCGZ010007725.1:0-116772 GCA_037179515.1 Halocaridina rubra
ACAATTCAAAAATGGAGCTGCCTCGTGTGTACCAGTAGGCATGTTGCAGTGTCCTCTATTCTTATGTTCTTATGTTATCATACAGGTTAGGGTCGAACTACTTACTTGAGCGGAGGGGTGAGGTCGTTGAGCGGCATGGCCCCCAAAACTGTAAACTACCCTTATTCTTAACCAAACGGCTTAACCTAACCTGATCTAATAAAATATCAAGTAATTTATGACGGTGTTGAAGGTTAAATTCGTTCAAAAAAGCATAAAAATGCTTATAATATCGAGAATTATCTAAGCAGCTTAATATAATTGGAGATGAGAGGGGTGTATTAGTAAAAAAAATAATTGTGCGATCTGGGCTTTGGTCAATCGCTAACCTCAACATCTCTCTATTTGTTTTATATTGTAGAGTTGGCCAAGCATGGTGAATATATTGGTAAGATTCTACTATTTCATCCGTATCTCTTTTTTTTTTTAAGGAGAAGTTTGAGTTTTACCTGTTTTTGTTTGCTTGTTTTGAATGACTGAGCCTCATACCCATCTGAAATTTTTGTAACCTAACCTAAAATAAAATAAAAAATGATAAAAACAAATAATTTACCTCAGTTTCAAAGGTTGGATTCCTTCAAAATAATGAAAAAGGTTAGTGAAAATATAAAAAGCATTGCTATTTACAGCTGGAAATAGATCTTGTAAAGATGAGTAACCCCCAGTAAACAAACTTTATTTCCATTTCAATACAATGGGTATTCGTCAGCCAGGGCAAGCCCCAACCCCCCACTGTGGTGTCCAACCACAGCAGTTCCTGCCAGTAAACAGCTTAAACTCTCGGTCTTGGACGGGAACCGATCTTTCGACCTCGTGAATGCGAAGCCAGCGCGTTACCACTGTACTAGCCAGCAGTACTCCATGTAAAGTTATATAACCCCATTGATTGTTGTGTTAAGTGACTTGCCTTATAAATATTAATAACCCTTGAGGTTACGGGGGTCACTCTTCTTTACTTGATACGAAATCTTTTCTGACTATATATCACATATGCAGTTTCTTGAGATAGCAGAATAATACAAAACTTACTGTTTGTACAATTCACTCTGTACATGGAATTTCAACTGGAAAAGTATATATAAGAGATAGCGGAATAAAACAAAACGCACTGTTTGTACAATTCACTCTGTACATGGAATTTCAACTGGAAAAGTATATATAAGAAAAAAAGAGGAAAGATGTGCAGTACCTATGTGAAAATAATCTTGAAAGGATGTTTTAATATTTTGTAGAATATATTGTGGTAAGAAGTGAAGTATCATATATTTTTAATGCAGCCTTCAAAAGTACATTTCGAAGTTATAACCAATTTTGTATTGTTGGAAAGCAATATTTTCTATACTATATATATATATATATATATATATATATATATATATATATATATATATATATATATATATATATATATATATATATATATATATATATATATATATATATATTTGTTTTATTTTTTCAGGATGGCTTCATCTACTTCAAGATCTGAGGTAGATGATGACAGATACTTTTTTGGCAAAATTTCTAGCGAAGAAGCCACAGGCATTCTCCTCAAAGGTGAAGATATATTTTTTTTCATTTTTTTTACAGGCTTATGCATTGTTTGGTATTATAGTATACTGTATATGTACATGCATATTCATTTAATGTATTTTTTCAAAGTAAAACCCACATCCTGCTGAGCTAAGCAGAAAAAGATAGAAGTTCGAAGAGAATTGAAGTAGCAGGGGCTAATATACCTACTTATATACTGTATAAAGATAGATGTATCTATCTATCTATAGTGGGGCACCCAAAATTAGTTAAATTTAATGCCTCCGAGATACATTGTCTGGTTATCACTTTATCTTCTCCTCCTGATAGCCTTATTGTCTTCGAAACTAACGAAATTTACCCTATTACAGTGTTACCCCAGTTATTCGCGCTTCCAGGTTCGCTTTCTCACGCTATCGCGGTTTTCTTTTGGATAAATTATTATTTTATTTCATGGGTATATGCAAAAATATTAAAATATTAAAAAAAAAAATTCTCAGTATTTTCATTTTTTTTTTATTGAAAAAAACATATTTCATTATCTAACTGATAAAAAAAAATTATTTCCCAGCCTACGAATAGTAAAACAGTAAAAAATAGTAAAAAACATACATATAGATAGATAGATAGATAGATACGTTTATTGACCACCTCTTTTGAAAAGTACAGTATAATCTTTACAAAAGGAATATTTGGTCCAAATTAATGTGAATAAATACAATAGATTTTGTACAATCATCAAATAAGTAGATGAATTTTAAATTAATATACATTGTACTAATAACTGAATGATATACGTACGTACAGTATAACTCACAGTATTGCATCATACGAAATAGTGTTCGATAGCGTACAATGTATTGGGGTCGCAGCTACATGAGCTAGCATATATATTTATATTTCCAGTAGTTTCATGATTTTATTGATAAAAAAAACGTATTTATTAGCCTAAGAATAATAAAACAGTAAAAAATAGTAAAAAACATAAATACTAACAGTATTGCAACATGTAAAATACGATACCGCTATCAGCGTTTTGGACAAAGACTCGTTCAGTCTAACTCACGTTTTGCTTGTGTTCGATAGCGCACAATGTATTGGGGTCGAAGCTACGTGAGCTAGCATATATATTTATATTTCCAGTAGTTTCATGATTTTATTGATAAAAAAACGTATTTCTTAGCCTAAGAATAATATAACAGTAAAAAATAGTAAAAAACATAAATACTAACAGTATTGCAACATGTAAAATGCGATACCGCTATCAGCGTTTCTGACAAAGGCTTCCACCATCTTCCATTGTCTCGCCTCACTCGTGTGCGCCATTCATGCTCTGCTTGTTATTATTAATATGTTTTGCTTGTGATTTTTTTACTCGCATATTTTAACCTTTGCAATGCCTCCCAAGCATCCTTCCTCTTCTAAGGCTTCTTGTAGTGAGCCTAAGCGGCAAAGGAAAATATTAACCATTGTAGATAAAGTGAATCTCTTAGATATGTTGAAAGAAGGAAAAAAGTTTGTGGATGTCGGCCGCTATTTTACGTAAACGTACAAATTTTTGTAAAATATGGAACCTTTTAATGTCAAGTCATCATCACCTCATTCATGGTAAGTTTTCCTATCACTTTCATAAAAAAATTACGTTGCTTGCTGTTATTTATAATGAAAAGGGTGTTTTTTTTAACAGTACAGGTAGGGTTTATACAGTGTAAACGTAAAAATACATTAAAATATCCATGTACATATAGGCTGATCTCTACACCACGGATTTCCGGGTTCGCGCCGGGTCCCGGAACCGAACTACCGCTATAAGTGAGGCAACACTGTAATTCTATCAACATATAAGGAATCCATATAGCCTCTTAACTTGTTTTGGAAAAATCAAATAATCCAAATTTCTAAATCTGCACAAAAATTGGGCGTTGTTTTTCGTTTTCGTCATTACTTTTCCTCTTTACAGTTACTTAAAATCTATAAAGGTCTTATTCGTCATTGCTTAGAATACTGCTCACACATCTGGAGTGCTTCTTCACATACTTATATCCTTGATGGGGATGAATCTATGGTAATCAGACTCATTAATGATCCTTCTCTTACTTCTAATCTCTATTCTCTCTCTCTTCGCTGTAAGGTATCATACCTTTCTCTTTTCTCTCGCTGCTACTTTCATCGCTGCTCTGATGAGTTGGCGAGTTGCATCCCTTCACCACTGCCGAGGCCACGTAATACACGCCAAGCGGCCTCGTCTCACAGGTACTGTGTAGAGATTTGTAGCTCACGGATTGGTTGGTGCAGTGACTGCTTCTTCCCATCTACCTCCAGTCTCTGGAACTCTCTTCTTCCTCCTTCTTTTCAGATTCTTATGACCAATCTTCCTTCAAAGAGCAGATCTGTCGTCATCTCAGGGCCTTCCTCCATATCTCAAGGCCCTCTGTACTTTGAGACTTTTTCAGTCTGTCCTTTTCTTTTGTGTATCATTACCTCATATCTGCCTTGTCCTTAACCTTTTTCTTTACCTTCGTCTTAATGTGTACTCGTGCCTGGACCTCTATTGATGATGGCAGTTTTTTTTGACTGGCCTGGTGTCACACTCATAAAAAAAATATGGCATTAAATATTTGTACTGGAATATATTTAATATTTTATTGCTTTCAGAAGGTGGAGAGGGGACATTTCTTGTAAGAGAGAGCTCATCATCTGCAGGAAACTACGTCCTTTCTCTCATCGCGGAAGGACTTCCTTTACATATACTGATCCGAAAGTACAAAGAGGATGCATTTTTTGAATTGGGTAGATATCTGATTGGATGGTTTGTGCATTTTATTATTTGTTTTTAATTTTTTTAGGTGCAGAGGTACCAAATTGAGATGATTGGAAATCCCCTCCTTTGTGTTTTTCTCACACAAAGAGTCAGTTTTGTTGCTTTTACTCAGCCACTCCCCTTATGAGAGGGATTATGACTCTTTTATATAGAGAGAAACAGCCAGTGTCTGATAACTTATTACCTCCTACTTTATTAGGTCATTCACAGGGTAATTGGGCCATGATCTGCCTTTAGGTCCAGCAGCCTGAACTCATGGTACAGTTGATATCTTCCCTCTGCATGTCATAAAAGTTGACTAAAGGGGACAGAGCACGAGGGCTGGGAATACCCTCCTCTGTCTTTTCCTCGCACAAAGGGACAATTTTGTTGCTTTGACTCAGCCACTTCTCTGATAAGGGGTAGTATGGCATTTGTATTTATAGAGAAACAGTCAAAGTTTAATGGACCACTATTTCCATTGGTGTACACGTTACACCTCTCGAGTTGATAGGTTTAGTAGACAGTGGATATCACTTCTATTCTGTCTGCAGTCTCAAAATTATTATGTGATAATTTTATTAATATGCCACGGAATACGATGGGGCTCAAAATTTGTTTTCAACCTATGTAATCCATGGATGAGTATTGGTCATATTTCTTTTGAAACTTGCTTTAAATAATGAACAGTAAATATTTGGCTGACACTAAGTCTTGTATTAATATTTTACATTTTGATGCATTATTGCGCTCTATGGGGACCACAGTGATGTATTGGTTAGAGTACTCGACTTGGGAGGTAACAGATCTGCAATTAACCCATTGTTGGATGTTAGGAAGGGCAACCATCCTTAATTCCCTAGGTCCAACATGTCTGTGTCCACCCACATAATGGGCATGACCAGTAACTCATAAAGCTAAAAAAAATTCTCTTATGTTAGAGCAAGAGTATAATAATAATCTTCTGCTGTTAGTCTTATGCTTTGTTTGTATGAGCTCGGTTTTGGTTATATAAACTGAGGTTTATTCATTCATGCTTAGAGCTGAATTGTAATTATAAGATATCAAGATGAATACCTTCTCCATGTTCCCCGTGTCATAATAGTCTACAAAGTGGGCTGGAGTGAGGGGACTGGGAATCCCTTTATTTGTATTCTCCTCCCATAAAATCGTTTTTTTAGCTTTGACTCACCCACCCCCTATAAGGGGGTTATGACTTGTATGGAGATAGATAGCTATTGAATAACTTAAGAATTGATTAATTAGTTGTGACTAGAATATTACTTTTAACTCACAGTATGAATACACATGAAGTTACTAATATAAAATTAATTAGAAATTAGAAGTGATTTTTGCATACACAGTTGTTAGAGAGACATGATTAGACATGACCTCAGCTGGTCACCTTCTCAATGTACAATTGTACTCTTTGATGTGACTACTTGAGGTCATGAAAGTAAGAAGTACTTCATACACAGTATATATATATATATATATATATATATATATATATATATATATATATATATATATATATATATATATATATATATATATATATATATATATATATATTATTATTATTATTATTATTATTATTATTTTTTTTTTTTTTGCTTAACATTTTTGATTACTTGGTCACAGGCAGCGTTATTTACACTTGAAGGTGTTGAATCAAAAGTACTTAAAGACTTTCCTCTTTTCATGATTTGTTTCAGTCATTGAAGATATAGCACCTCTCTTTCATGGTCTTGACAGCCTCATAAACTACTACTGCCAGAATCCTGTTGGGAACTCTACTACAATACTCAATCGACCTTGTATGGGCGAACAGCTACCATCGAAAGTTAGACTGCATGGATCTTCAAGCCTTTTACATAGATCAACCAGTCAAGGTATCTAATTAGTTTTCTTTGTTTTACGTATATTAGTGCAATAGCTCTGAGTCTCTGCAGGATGGAAATACAGAGGGGGGGGATTCCCAGTCCCATGCTCTTCCCATTTAGTCGACTTTCATGGTTTGCAGGGGAACATGGATGTGGTATTATTATCCCCTCTCCCTGGTGGGAATGGAAAAAGAGTACCTCGCTCGTGGTCCTTCCTTTAGGTAAGAGCAGACTGAAACAGTTAAGGGAGGAATGAGTGTGTAAACGCCTTCTCTGGGATATTTTTTATCTGCACAGAATAGCTGATAAAGGTGGAGTTTGATTCGTAGGGTTAGATGAAGCCATTTTTTCCCCTTTTCCCCGTTTTGTTCCATTATGTCATCCATGGTGACTTTCAGTGGCATAAGGAGTCGTGCTGAAAAAATTTATTATATATACTGTTTGTACCTGAGAACTTTAATCTTCACTTTACACTTTGGAAGGTATAAAGAAAATGTTTGCTCAAAATTGTTTAACCCTCCGCTGGGCCCATCAGCTCCTTTTAAGCCCCGTGGAATGTGAAAATATTGAGCAATTATCATCTTTATGCTTTTCAGAGTTGTAGTATTGTCTTTGTGTCATGATGACGATGTTTATTTGTATGTATATACAGTAGTAACTTTCCTGGACCTCGAAAGCCCAGTGGTTAGAGCACTCATTTCAGGAAGGGACAAACCCATATTCAAGCCCATCGCATGGCATTACGAAAGACATCCTCCTTTAACTCCCCATTTCCAACCTGTCTGTGGCCACACTGATTTGAATGGGGCTTGATAGTTACATAAAATGACAAATAACTCTGTTAAGTATATTATGGAATCTAGTTCTTGAATAATTTAGTAACTTTGATCTTCCTAACGATCTCTTTCAGGCAATGTAAATATTGTGTGCGAGTTGTTGAAATCCGGTTACAAGAAACTTGATGAAAAGAATAATAATGGACAGACTGCGTTGCATATTGCAAGTATGAAAGGATACGCAGAAATCACAAAAATGCTTATTCAGGCCTCAGCTATTGTAGAAATTCGGGACGAGGAAGGCATGGTGCCATTACATGTAAGTCTTCAATTTTGAGATTATGCATTGAAGTGAATAGTAATGAAGGTTATATAAAGTCAATATTACTTAGAGGTGTACAGTATATCAGTGGTGCTTTTCACACTCTCTTGTAGAATTCTTTTAGGTATTTTCGTTAAATACCTTAATTAAGTAGTTTATGAAAGATCTCTTGATTTTTGAATCGACACAGCACTTTAGTTCCCTTATTTAACCGTAAAAGACTTTTATTTATATTTAACCTGTGGGGCATTTCACTCGCTTTTAAACTTTTTAAGGTTATTTTCCCTAAATACCATAGTTGAGTATTTTTTGAAAAATCTCACAGTTTTTGACTAGAGAAAGCAGTTTTACCCCCTCAGTTTGATCGTTGTCGAATTTTTTATGAAAGGTCTTCTAGTTTTTGAGCAAGCAGACAACACTAACACCCATTTAGTATGCTTTGGATCTTTAATTTTACCCTTAGAACCTTATTTAGTTCTGCCCTTAGTGGTTTAGTACCATATTTAATTTTGCCTCTGTTACTGTTGTGCCTTATTTAGTTTTCCCCTTAGTACCTAGTACCTTAATTAGATTTGTCCCTATTACTGTAGAGCTTTATTAGTTTTGCCCTTATTACTGTAGAGCCTTATTTGGTGTTACTCCTTTAAGGAGTAACTAAAGAGCATTTTCTTCTAGAACTTTTGCTTAGATAATTATACAGTGGACACAGTCCCCCTTGTGAGGGAATGGCTGAGTAACAGTACACACTTTCTAAATGCTAATTCACCTCAATCAGTCCTCTTTGCTCCTTGGGAATAATGGACTGCCACGGTTCCTACCACCACCCTGCTTTGGTCACCCATAGGGTAAGAGAGTTAAGTTCATCTGCTGTAAGGCCCCAACAGCCACACCTGGTTTATCTCCACCACTTTGTCTCATCACAGTAATACCTTCACATTTTTTGAATTGCTAACATATTGTTTATCACGTTTTTTTTAAATTTGTTTTTTTGGTATTTTGTTTTGCATGATAGTGTGTGTATTTATGTTACAGCTTGCTTGTAGACATAATAGACCAGCCATAGTTCAGCTACTCCTTAATAACGGCAGGGCAGAAATTCAGAGCAGAGCCACAAAGACAGGTAATTTATGACTTACTTTTTTTTTTTTTTACACCTTAACATTAACTTTCTTTTAGAATTTATTCTTTTTTGCTCATTGGACTCTGTTTTCACTAAAACATTTAATATTATTTGCTTGCTTTTATGCATGAATTCTTTAGGAACTTTTGCAGTACTTATCATCTTTACATCTTCATTTTTCTCATTTCTTGCATTTATTGAAGCCCACTCTCTTACAGATACCTTTCCTCCTTTGATCCAACACATTTAACCGAGCATTCACTATCTCTAAATATATGGTGCAACAAACGAGGACTGTCACTTTCTTTTCTAATTTATCTCTATGGCTTTGGCAAAGAGAAAATGTGTCTAAATGGCTTTGGCAAAGACAACCTGTTTATCTCTATATGAATATGGCAAAGAGAACTTGTTTGTCTCTAAATGGCTTTGGCAAAGAGACCCTATTTATATCTAATTGGCTTTGGCAAAGAGAACCTGTTTGTCACTAAATGGCTTTGGTAAAGAGAACCTATTTATCTTTAACTGGCTTTGGCAATGAGAACCTACTTATCTCTTAAGTTGCTTTGGCAAAGAGAACCTACTTCTCACTAAATGGCTTTGGCTGAGAGACTATTTATCTTTGAATGGCTTTGATAAAGAGAACCCATTTATCTCTAAATGGCTCTAGCAAGGAGAACCTATTTATCTGTAAATGGTTCTGACAGAGAACCTATTTATCTCTAAATGGTTTTGGCAAAGAGAACCTATTTATCTCTAAATGATTTTGGCAAAGAGAACCTATTTATCTCTAAATGGTTTTGGCAAAGAGAACCTATTTATCTCTAAATTGCTTTGGCAAAGAGAACCTATTTATCTCTAAATGGTTTTGTTAGAGAGAGACTCTCTAAATGGCTTTGGCAAAGAGAATCTAATTATCCGTACATGGATTTTGCAAAGAGAACTTAATTATCTAAATGGCTTCTGCAGAGAAAACCCATTTATCTCTAAATTGCTTTTGCAAAGAGTACATATTTTTCTCCAAATGGTATTGACAGAGAAAAACTATTCATCTATAAGTGGCTTTGTCAAAAAGAACCTAGTTCTCTCTATATGGCTTTGGCAAAGAGAAGTTTTATGAGCCACTGTGTGGGATTGAATTCTTTTACCTACTGGGTGGCTACCGTTAAATGAACTAACCACTCCTTCTACTGAACAGCTGGAGGATGGTCCCTTTTCTCATTTGTGCTCAATCACAAAAACTTTTGATTCCAAGAACAAGAACGAGAAAGTGCAGGCAGACCCCTATCTGTCAGGGGTGTCACCCTTTGAGCAAACTGACAAAGGGCATAAATGAAGTAAAAATGTATCGGCAATCAGAATGGAACAGTTTCTTTGTAGAATTGGGTATTTTATTTTTGATGTACCCAGCCTGTTGAGAGGACATGGGCTTCCAATCTCATTCCCTGCAAGCTGACAACGAAATTAATAACACATTGTGAGGTTGTGGCTGCCATGCCTCAGCAAAAATAATTTTTCTACCTTATCCTTTAAGTACCTCTCAGCTGGTTAAAACATTGACTTATGTATGGCATCATGGCTTCAATTGCCCGATATTGATTTCTTCTTCACCTCCACTTGAATGGGAATGGTGCGCATTTTGAAATGGTCACGATATCAGGTACGTCATGCTTTCCATTAACCCCCTGAGCGAAAATTTCCACATATGTTTGGCTCTCAGATGATTCTTACAAAGAGACACATTTGAAATTAAACTCAGGGTCTCCTTGATAAGTGCATACATATACAGTGGCTGAATCTGTCTTGTAAGGAGAGTAGCTGAGTCAAGGCGCACATTCACCAGAACCTTACATACCTCACTCACTCCTCTTAATTCCTTGGGAATAAAAGGTTGTCACAATTACGTCTCACCACCCTGCTTGGGTCATTCACGGGGAAAATGGGAAAAGGTCTTCTTCCTTTAGGGTTAAAATCAATGAAGTATGGCTTTTAAATGACTAATTTGAAGATATTAAAACATTAATACAGTAAATTTTATTTTTTAATCAGGAAACGTTGCTTTACATGAAGCGGCTGAACACGGTCACGTAGACTGCGTCAGAATCTTGCTATCGCATGGCTCTCCATCTCGCCCTCGGAACACCCATATAGAAACTCCAGCCTCTTTAGCAAGAAAGGGAGGGCATCATCATGTTCTGAATGTTCTGGGTATGTTTATTTTCTTGTATTTTTTACATTTTATTTTTATCCATTGAGGACTCGTAGCGCATTGTCATAACATTTTTGTTGTGCTAATATATTTAAGAGTTAAGTTCAGAGAGTAGCAGTTCAGGAATCTGAACTGCTAGAGTAGGGGGACCACAGTGGATAGAATATTTGACTCGGGAGGTGACACATCTGTTATCGAGCCCATTGCTGGGTATTGGGAAGGGTATCTAGCCTTAATTCCGCAGCTCCTGTCTCTATTGGTGACTAATAGCAGCACATTAAACATAGAAAAAGCTGTCAAAATGAAGCTGTATCAGGGAAATAATAATATTCAAAAGACATAATTTTATATGGAGGTAATTGCAATGCTCCTTTGTTTTGGCAGGAGCTCATCAACCTCCTGTTCCTCGGTATTCCTTACGAAATTTCTTCCATGGCAAGATCAACCGTTACGAGGCTGAGAAAATTCTCCTTGGGTGTCCTGGCAAGAAATCTGGCCATTTCATGTTGCGGTTAAGCCAGAGGGTACAAGGGATGTACGTTTTGTCGTTACTTTGTGAAGACAAAGTTTTTAATTACGAAATTGCCAAAGAGGTATGGTGGTTTTGGCTCCTGTACTGATACTTGTATTTTCTCTGTTTTACTGTAATGAATTATAATATTTTTGCATAATACAGTCACTTTTCACTTTGGTTCATTCAGATTTATTTAAGAGCGCAGTTTAGAAAATCAGGATGCTTGGAAGGGGTGGAAAGAGCATATGTATTACCGTAGTATTTCAGTGGATCAGGGAAGAATGAGTTCAGGAAATAGTGGTGGATGAGAAGAGATTGTGAATGGATGATGGCTCCCAAGGGATTCTCCTGCACCTTTTCAGCACTGCAGACTGGATGGATGGGTATATTGGGGGACGTTGCTTCAAGATGAAGCTTAGGGGGTAAGCCAGTTTGTCTGTTGGGCCCCAAGGTGGATGAGCTGTACTCTGCTTACTTTGTGTGACCCAAGCAGTACATGGAAAAGAAGATGGCATTGTGAGAGCCGTTCATCCCCGAGGTGCTAAGATGTAAGGGATAGGATGAGTGAGTTTAAAAGGGATGTTAGCTTTGATACAGCCACCTCCCCCTAACGAGGGGATTTTTTATCTTAGTCTATCCATATATATATAAAAGCCATAATGCCCTTTACAAGGAAGGTGGTTGAGTCAGAGAAAAAACTTTGTGAGAGGAAAAGAAAGGAGGTAGAATCCCAGTCCCCCGCTCCACCCCAGTTAGTCGACTTTGTGACTAGGGGGAACACAGAGGAAGTATTATTTCCCCCTCAGGGGAAGGATGATCTTTGTATATTGTGTATATTCTTTTGCCCCAGTAGTGATCGCAGAGCAACCACAACCATATGAAGACATGAATTATTCATTTCTTTGCTGTAGAAAGTGAATAAGACCAAGCTCATGACTTAAAGCTATTCCACTTGTTGGTTATCCTTGATCACTCCAGTCTCTTCACAAGGGTTTCGAGTCTATACCAAGATAGACAGCAGTAGTGGAGTGCCTACAGCGCTTGACTATGGAAGTGACGAAGCCATGGCTAAGTCCACCGCTGGCATTTGGAAGGATATACCAGCCTTATTTCCTCATCTGCAATCTCTCTTTGTCCATCCCCATTCGAATAGGGATTAATAGAGATCTGTGAAATGGCAAACAACAACGACGAAGGTAGCTTATGAATCACCTTCTGCAATTTTATTTTCTATTGGCATGGATTTCACCCTTTTTCATATCAAAGCCTCTCCTGAATGTATTTATATATGATAAACTGTAGATTTGTTTTGGGACCGTAGTAGCGTAGTGGCTAGAATACTCGACTCGGGACGTGACAGATCCATGATCTACACCACCACAAGGTTTTAGGAAAAATATCCAGCTCTAATTTCTCAGTTCCAATCTTTTTGTATCCATTTCCATATTGGAGACTAATAGGGATGCACAAGCCATAAAAAATTACTGTACTCTATATATTCGTTCATATTTCAGGGTGACTTACTGCATATAGATGGTGGACCAGTGTTTGAGAGCGTGCAGCATTTGATCGATCATTACGTTCGCTTTTTGGACGGTATGCCATGCCAGTTACTGTACCCTGTGCCTCCTTCATCTCCATGTTCATTGGATTTGTTACCTAGCCAGGTTTGTCATGTCAGTTATTTATAATGTTCCCTGGATTGCCAGGCCAAACAGCCCCAAGTCCCTAAAGAAGGTCATTGCTGATGCCAGGCTTTCCCTAGGAGCTCTCGGGTAGTGTATGTTGTGTTTTTCTTATTTAGAGCTCTTAGAGTTGCAAGAGAGAGAGAGAATGTTGCTCGGAGGTACTTAATTGAAAATTGCATTAGAGAGAGAGTTAAACATATTTCTTTAATTTTTTTATCATCACATGGCAAGAGTAATTCTACTTCTGTGCCGAAATTATAATTTTATTATATTTTATCCTTTTTTGGGGAAGGAAATGGAAAGGGTATTCCTTATTCATGCTCCCCATATGTAAGAGCTATTTAAGAGACTGAGGAGCTAAGGAATGACAATTCCTTGCATCCTTGTTTTTTCATGCCTTGTCACAAAATAGTTCATTAAGTTGGGTCATGAGGTGCTAGTTGTGATGAAATCTCTTTTTCCTTTCTCTTTTTATGGCTCTGACAGCCTTGCTAATTTCACTGGGACATTGCTTAATGTTGCAAATGTTTTCATTATCTTGTATATATGAGTAACCCCAGAAACATGTAAAGTTGAATAACCCCGTAAGTTGTTAGGTAAGGCTACTTGCCGTAGACCACCCTGACTGAGGTCATTCTTCTTTACAATATCCGATTTTTTTTTTCATACTTGGCATTTCAACTGGTTTTAGTATCTCATTCTTGTAGCTCTGCTGAACCATGCTGAAGTCTTTTAGATCAATGTTAATTTCTTGAGGCAGTTTCTTTTATAAGACATTTGTGTTTTTTGTAAATGGAAAATTTTATCTTGGTGATTGGATCTTTTAAAGATGAACGACCCTCAGAACCCCATAACTTATATGAGGTTAAAATTTAGGTTGGTTAAGTTAGGTTAGATGGCTTGCCTTTTAAATAATCCTAGAGGACCGTAGGGTTATTCCTCTATTCAAAACCCAATTAATTTTGTACATCCTTGTATATAACTAAGTATTGTAGTGACATAATCTGCCCTTTTAGGATTACTCTCGATGTAATGACGGAAAAACAAATTCTCTCGAGACTAGCCCCCTTTTGTCATCTCCTCGCTGTCAGGACAGTAAAACCTCACCATCAAACTCTTTAAGCAGTAGAAAAGTCAACAAACCGGATATAATTGTAACAGGTATGTTTATCTATATATATATATATAATATATATATATATATATATATATATATATATATATATATATATATATATATATATATATATATATATATATATATATATATATATATATATATATATATATATATATATATATATATATATATATATATATATATATATATATATATATATATATATATATATATATATATATATATATATATATATATATATATATATATATATATATATATATATATATATATATATATATATATATATATATATTATATATATATATATATATATATATATATATATATATATATATATATATATATATAAAAGCTACAATCCCTTTATAATGGGGGCAGCTGAGGTAGAGTAAAAGCTTAATTCTTTATGGTAGGAAATTCACATTCCTCTTGCTCTGCCTCATTTATGCGATGTTTATGACTCACAGGGGAACATGGAGGAGGTATTTTTGCCCTCCCAGTGGGAAACATTTGTGTATTTCACTTAAAAGTGGTGGTTTAGGTAGAATGTTGTATTCATATTTCCAATGTGTTTTAAGAGATGAAATGTGCCCTTACTTGTTGTATTACCATGTAGTAGGTTGGCCCATGGCACCAGCCTCCAGTCGCGATACTACAGCTGAAGGTTTTATGAACTTAAATAGGGCTGTCCAGGACAGTTCGACGTTAAGTCTTCCTTTAGTTACGGTTCTTTTTCTGTGCCTACATCAACACTGAATATTCTTGGATATTCGTTACACACCTCATATTATACTTTCACATCTGACAAATCATTACACTCCCCATTTCTGTGTCTCTTTACTTTTTGTATTCTTCGTGCCCAGACCTGATGAGGGCTGTTTTATTTTATTCATTTTTTGGCCCGTTCTGGTGTCTTAATCATAAAAGAAAAAATAAATATTAGTGAGGAATTTTAAATCGAAGAATCCTGAGATCTGGTTCTGGATTTTGGCATATTGGCAATCACATGATCTTTTTTCCATTGGGCATAGCAAAGTTGGACAGAATAAAGAATGAGAATATTAAGAGGATAACACTGATAGGACAGTTTGGGCACATGGTGAGAGAGGCAAAATTGAGATGGTTTGGGCATATGTTGAGGGGGGATGAGGCATATATTGGGAAAAAGATGCTAAAGATTTAACATAAATATTTTTGTTATGATATTAGCAAAATAGCAGCTAAATGTTTGCTATATTTGAATCATAAATATGATGATTAATATATGTTATGTTTGGTACTGTTTATAAAGTGTCTCACTTATTTTCTATAATAAATTTTTAATATATATATTTTTTTCTGACAATGCTCTCCTTCCTTGGAAATGCCACAGAAATACTAGTGTAAGTAAACAGTTATAAACAAAAATATCCTTCTAACATTCAGCTGTAAGAACTGTATAGCAGTAATGCAATATTTATTTGCCCAGAAATAAGATGTACATATAATCAATTTCTCTAGTTTATTTCCAGCAGTCTGTACCTTTGCAGATTTATTCAGTTGATTAAATGTTTCTTTGCATATATCAGTTCTATAAAAATAAGGCTCCAGTAAATAATTTTTTCTTAAACCTATTTTTTATCTTCTTTTTTGTCTTCAGTTTTAACCAATTTCTATATTGGGTCTCTGTATCTTGTCAGCCTTTTCCACCTTTGATGTCTCGCGTGTCCTGTTCCCTTAGCCCCTTATCCCGTATATCATTTGCTGTATTATCCTTCCATCGTACTGACGTAGGGGTTTTGATTATCCCACCGAGTGTCACCACTGACGTAGGGATTTCCTCCTACGTTATATACTTATAGTTATGGTAGCGTGGTTGGTGAAAGACATCTTCTTATTCATAGTTTATTCTTATTTTAACATCTATGTACTCAGAGCTCCTATTACTACAGTTCCTGTCACGACTAATCCCTGAGTCCCACCCCGGAAGGGGGGGAGGCTAACTCAGCTGTACTGTGTTAACTCTGCTGCTGGCAAGGCCCGGTCTCTAACTCAACTCACTGTGCCTGCCCTGGGTGGTTCTTGAAATACCCCAAGGGCAGGGGCGTGGCTTGTATGGGGAATAAAGGACTGGTTTATATCTCTCACCCTCTTGAGATATGAGATACGCCAGATGGCGAGTCCCAAAAGTCCTACGACATCCCTCCCCACCACACTGAAATATCTCTTATTTCAGTTTCATCATCCTAACTAACATTTGTTTACAATAAAAACGGGGCCGAATTATTTAAGTTATCATCTAAGAAATCCTATTTCTATGAACCCTAAACAAATTACACAAACATAACATATATATAGTACTTCTACAGACAACTAGAGCATGCAGAGTCTATTTCCTTGTTGGAAATCTGTAATACAAACATATTCTCATATTTAACAAAAGTAACCTTAACCACTATGATTTCAGTGTGTAACTAATAACAAACATAAATTAAGATCAAAAGTCTGTTTAGATCATAACATTACTTTATCTACTTCTCTTTTTTCTTCAAAAGACAAAATTGAGTTAATTACAGTAAAATTATGACTCATGTAGAACATTAGCAAACAAATTAAGTAGAGTATTAGCATGTATACACATTTAAAATGATATAGACCATAACATCAACAGTAATTTCTGTAAGAGACCTTATCTTAATAAATTCTATTCCTATCATTATTAGGGGCATTGATTTATTTTAAAATCTGGCCTTAAAACTACTCCTGAAACAAAACACGCTTCACTGTGTGTAAAGTCGAAACATTCACTATTTCGACATGCAACCACTACTCAGAGACCAACCAACATAAAAACTTAATGAACCCAAAGATTAAATCATAATTCAAATAATAATGATGCTAAGACAAAACACTAATATTATTTAAGCAAAAAAACAACTTATTAATCTTAGCTCAAATCATACAATTCATCAATGGCACTTATTCGAAACTATATCTAAGGGAGACTCTGAGTTTTCGCTTAAAACTATCCCAAAGCCAGTAAAACAAAAAAAAACAAACATAAAAACAAAAATACTCTGTCTCCCAGCACAGTGGACAAAGACGGTGGGGACACCCTCTTTCCCACTTTTTCAGTTCCAGCATGGGGGCAATTTTAATTAACTAATAAGGGATTTTTAAATACCCTTCTTTCTCTCTTCACTAAAGTTTGGACATGTATAGGGATTATTTTTCTTTCTGGGATTTCATCAAGATTACATGGTTTTTTAAAGTAGTTTAAAACTTTTATTTTTTAGGACTGTTCTCCCTGTCCAGGACGACTTTTAATTTCTCTGTCTAGGACGACTTTTGTTTTCTCTGTCCAGGACGACTTTTAATTTCTCTGTCCAGGACGACTTTTAATTTCTCTGTCTAGGACGACTTTTGTTTTCTCTGTCCCTTGCTCATGAATTCTTGCTAGGTGCGATTCCACGGTTTCCCTCGGGGATTCATTTTTTTTCACTCCCTCGCTGTCCTTGCTGCAGGCCCAGGTTTGTTGCCATATCTCCTTTACTCGGATAGGCAAAACAAAAAGGACAAGGACTGGGCCCATCCGCTAATCCTTCCAGCCCGGCTTCCTCGTCCCGCCCTCGGCCGATCTTGACTAAGACCACCACGCAGGAGACCTGCAACGTCACAGCGATTCTCTTCCGTACGGCCATCCACACGTACCTTCGAAGCAGATCTCGGGATGAAAATTTGAACCTCTGTCACTGCTACAGTTGTAAGAAAGGTTCCCTATGACTTCAGGGTACCAACAATGGCCATACGTTGGTAATCGAGGCTATACTTTGCCTCCCCTGCAACTGCAAGTGATTGCAATCTCTCTTCAATGGGCACTAGGGACTTAAGTCTGAGCGGACAAAATCTAAAGACTTTTAGAACTTGCAGGTCGGGGCTGCCTAGGAATAGGGTGGTAATGGAAGGTATGTGTCTACACAACTAGATTATTATTCCAAGATACTTAGGGCTTAGCAACTGCTACATAGCATTACTCTACTATAAATGTCAAAAAGAACAATCATTAAATGCTGAGAAAAGCCACTAAAGAAGCATTCTTATCAGCGGTGGCTACAGTAACATCAAGTATGAATTCAGATAAAAGATACAAATCATCAAGTTACTGCTGATTTCATTTCAAAAATAATAATTAGCAACAGGCCATTGAGAGATAGCAACAATATCAGTCATCATAATAACATTACTAATAATCATGATCTAAAAATAAGAATAACAAACAATAAAAATAAATATACTAAATCAGAAATATCAATATATATACAATGGAGACTGGCATTCAGAAGTAAGAACAGAGTTCTATACTTATACTTCATAGAAATGCTCATTCTAACACAGTCTCTTTTAATATTTAAATTCCTGCTGTCATAATCAATGTATATATATAGAGCATAAGTGGCAACTCGCTGGCTCCACAATTTGTCAATGGGAGTTCTATCTATTCTCTAAACAGTTGCGACATGTGGCACAAACATTTATGCAAATGGCAGTACTACCGATGTCTTATCAGTATTTATGCAATAACAGCATGCAACAATCTATTGACTGCAATGAAATGTAGGCACAATTATCGCCTAGCTTCGCTGGAAAAAACACACAAAAAAAATCAAAGACAGCAACGTTCTTTTAGCATTGAACGGAGCCTCTGTCAGGCTCAGAGTCGAGTGAAAGGTAGGAGAGAGAGAGAGAGAGAGAGACTGGGCGACCGTGAAATACGTTGCGGTTTCCACTCACAAGTCAGCTGAGATGGGCCTCTGTCTTTTACTTGTACTGAAAATAAAAAATTGTCGCAGAGTATCTCTAATAATAAAATAAATAAACAACTGAACGTGAACAAACGTTAGCAATGACTATCGATAGAGTCTTACGTTTATTGTCAGCGGCTATTCTCATTCCCTCATTAACAAAAACAAAAGCAAAAAGAACTTAGTGTACAACTGCAGAACTGTCGAAGCATAAATCCATTCCTTTCTGTTTAATCTTGATAAGGACTTTACTGTAACAGCATACACATCCTCGTCTATAATGACAATTCTTTTCTTGCTATAAATCAGAGGGTTGAGTCGGAGCGCACCCACTCTGATGAAATTAAAGCAAAAGATTAAAATCATATGTGACAATATCTTTACTACTATCAACAAAAGTACAAATATCTTTTTCTTAACAGACGTCTTATAATGACTTAAATATCATTAATTCTAACTTTAAAACTCAGCATATAATCTCTAATAATCTCAATTATCTTTAATTAACTCAATTGTAATCTAAAATTCATGAAAATGATAGGGATTAACCATAGTTATCTCTAGATAATCTTTTCAAAACTCTTTAAGTAAGATTTTAAAGATTTCTTCAATTCAAAAAGAACTATATAACAAAAACGGGTATCAAAGAATATAAAAAGTCTATCTCTGTGTATGCAATAATAAAAACAAAAATTATATATCATTAGCAACAGTAAAGAATGCATTTTGCTTAATTTCCAATTCTCGTACGGAGTTGTACATAAACAATTCAAACATAAAATATATATATTCTTTTACTATCTCGAATTTGACTTATAACTGCTCTCTCAAATACGGGATACAGCTGTGTAACATTCTTGTTGTCATTTCGTGTCAGCTCTCACTCTTTCTTTATGACCAAGCTGAAATAATTTTGATAAAACATTATCATGGCTAAAACTCGCAAAGTTTTATTTTATCAATCTAACATATCTCTTCAGACAAATAATGTATATACTGCAGCTAGCAAAGAAAATAAAGAATCATTCATAGATTCACGTCCTTTATCACGTAACATCTATCTTGGAATCTCTCGGAAATCGAATAATAATCTCAATGGCGGAGTAGGGGACAAAACAAAAATAAAACAAACTTGGCATTTCAACCATATCTGGGCAGGTGGAGAATTACTTTCTCAAACATATCCGTCACTAGATATTGCAACAGCGCATCACCTCCCATAAATACACTCTGATATGGCATGCAGAAGGACCTGGCGGAGCAGGGGAACGATCCTCGCAGACTCCCCAATCATGCTTCCTAATGGTGCTTTCCGCGATTTCACCCCCTAGAGCAACCCCCCATTATACCCCCAGTCATTCATACTCACTCGCTGTCACATTCGCTACATCACTTTCAAGACAATCATCCCCGTTCTGTCTGTGAAATGGAACACACTTCCAACGAAATTTCTTTACATTACTCAAATTATAACAAAAAACGGAGTTTATTACTGCTTATAGCTATTAGTACAAATTATCCATGTTAGTAATGGGTACAGAAATTCTACTTTTATCAACTTATTAAGCGCCACACCCCTCATAGGCGGGTTGGCTGAGTCAAAGCATAACTACAAGATAAAATGGCGGCGTCCACCGACCTCAATTTCTTTTACTAATTGTCCCATTACTCACTGGATACAGATCACAAGTACTTAGCTATTTTAAGGAGGTGGTCCTGAAAAACTTCATGGCAGAAGGCAAGGAAGGAGGGGGTTTTCCTTTCTGGGCGCTGGAGGTTCCCGTCCAATTCTCTATCTCTCGAGTAAAATCGACGAATCGCCATCTTCTTGGTCGGATCCGGCAACTTATACTTCTTGTAATGGGCATTTTCACTCAATGCCGCGGTCACACTTTGGCTCAGTGCGACGGTATCTTCCATAAATACTTTCGTTGATACTTTTACTGCTGGGGAGGGGCCTTGCCAATACGGAGGCGGGGGAGAGTGGCTGGATCTCATAATATGATACTGTAAGTTGAAGGGGGAGCTCTGACTTTCTCGGTGTCACTCTCTCACTGCTGGTAAGCGTCTTGAAGTTTCTTCACTTGTACTTTTCTTCCATAGATGCTATATATTTTTTTATACTTCTATTTTTTTTTTCTTCTTTCTCTTCGGTAAAGTGTCGGCGTGGATTGATCCCGAGCTGTCCACCACTGACGTAAAGTATTCTTATTATCCCACCGCTGCCACCACTGACGTAGGGGTTTTGATTATCCCACCGAGTGTCACCACTGACGTAGGGATTTCCTCCTACGTTATATACTTATAATTATGGTAGCGTGGTTGGTGAAAGACATCTTCTTATTCATAGTTTATTCTTATTTTAACATCTATGTACTCAGAGCTCCTATTACTACAGTTCCTGTCACGACTAATCCCTGAGTCCCACCCCGGAAGGGGGGGAGGCTAACTCAGCTGTACTGTGTTAACTCTGCTGCTGGCAAGGCCCGGTCTCTAACTCAACTCACTGTGCCTGCCCTGGGTGGTTCTTGAAATACCCCAAGGGCAGGGGCGTGGCTTGTATGGGGAATAAAGGACTGGTTTATATCTCTCACCCTCTTGAGATATGAGATACGCCAGATGGCGAGTCCCAAAAGTCCTACGACAGTACCTTTGGCCCTCCTCTTCCTCTCCTTTCCTCCATCTCCATATCTATACCCCTCCTACACTCATATGGTCTTTTCTTTGCAGTACATGGCCAAACCACTGTAGTCTGCTTTCTTGTACTCTCTTTGAAACTTCTGCTAATTTAACTATCCCTAAAACATGATAATTTCTGATTTATCTCCTCCTGTGAAACTGCACATGTCAACATCTTTTATCAGAAAAAATAATTTTAATGTATATTTTCAGATGACTTGATAGATCTTCATAGTCCGGCCTCCAGACCTCAGAATAGTTCTCAGAGCAGTGTTAGCCCACTTCCTTCTAAAGTTCCTTCCAGAGACAACCTTAGACTGGACTTAAAGGTTTGTGATAAGTCACATTGTTTCTTTTAAAATATTAATAAACTTAGTTTTAGTTGATGATATTATTTTACTGTTATTGTTATTTGCCGGTTAATGTGTCGCTATTGCTTTCCGTTATGGCGGCAAACACAGGTTGGACTAAATTGTGGGTCTATCACCTCCCAAGTCAAGTGCTCTGTTTACCTCATAATTAAGAAGTTGCCTTCATATTTTCTGGATTGGAGAAGGCCATACAGAGATATTATCGCCTTCACGATTGGTTATGGTGGAGATGCTTTAATAACCATGAAGTGGAGTGATCGTGTGTCTGTTATATTTCTTATTAGATATATGTAATTTTAAAAAATATTCAGTTTTTTATTGTATTATTACATGACCATTTTGCTTTTCATTTGGTAAAGTCTCGAAAATCTCGACCTTTGTAAATCAAGTAAAAATTTCTTGATATTTTGTCGTGTTAAGGGAAGATGCTGATAACCTGCCAAATGTATTTACTGTCAAAGTGGTTTGGTTCTTGTGTGTCTCGTAGCTACTGCCATCTTGATGTAATTAGTACGCAAATGGATATAGTAGACACTTGTGGGACCTATATCATTAAATATACACACAGGCACTTCCTCGCGCACACACATCCACACACGCACACTCGTTAATACACATATATATTATTTTTCTTTTCAGAGTTTATCCATAAGTAATACATCGGTCGATAGCACGGCTCTGAGTGGAAATAGCCCGACAATGGATGGCAACAGAACGGATGAAATATTTGGCGAAATTGATATTAACCGTTTAAGCGTTGGCGATCTATTGGGAAATGGAGAATTTGGTTCAGTATTACGAGGTATTTGGCTAAGCCCTTCAGGTGATCAGGTAAGTTGCCACTTATCATACATATAAAATGGCTGCAGTCCCCTATGTAAGAAGGGTGGCCAGTTGAAAGCCACACACGTTCACCAGACCAAAACATACCTCAATTAATCCTCTTAGCTCTGTAGGGATAAAGGGTTGCCACAATACTCTCGCCACTATCCAGCTTGGGTCTTCCACAGGTTAAAGGACACGCTTTTTCTGTCGTGAGGCAGAAGATTTACTGAAATCTTACTTTTTTTACTTCCTGCTGAGGATATTCCTTACAGTGCTTCAAATTGATATGTTTAGTTGTACAATAAGCCCTATTAAAGATATTTGTTTTGTTTTATATGTCACTATTAATCTCTATTCAAATGAGGGTAAACACAGACAGGTTGGAGCTGGGGAATAAAGGCTTGATGCCCCTCCTAACATCCTGTGGTGGGCTCAAGCATGGATTTGTCATTTCCCAAGTTGAGCGCTCTAACCACTGTGCTGTTGTGGTTCTCAATCTTCCATACTAAAGTATAGGTCCTAATTAGCATTGTCAGTAGCTTTTATATTAATTCCTCTTAATTTCTCAAATACTGCATAATAGTTAAGCATTCCTCCTGCTTTAAGTTTCTTAGGATATAGAATTTTGATATAGTAAAGTTGAGTAACCCCTAGAACCTCATCTAAAGTTAAATAACCCTGTAAATTGTTAGGTTAGGTAAGGTTAGGTTAGATTAGATTAGGTTAGATGTGGTAAGGTGACTTGCCATGTAAATATGAATAATCCTAGAGCACCCTGGGGTGCTTTACAAGATTCAAATTTACGAATCAACTGCGGAAATAGGTTAGGCTGCAATGTACAGTCATCTATATATCTGTATACATGAGGTATTTTTACCCATATAAGGGAAGTAGCTAAGGCAAGGCAAAATACTCTGACTCTTTAGGAATAGAAAAAACAGAGGAGAGGATTCTCAGTCCTCTCGCTCTCCCCCATTTAGTCGACTCTTGCGACGCGCAGTTATACCTGGCATATCTTTATCCTACCTGTTGGCTGTACTGTTGTATAATATAATTTCAGGGAGGAAAATAAAAGTAGCCCTTTATTCCTTTGTCACTTCTAGACAGCCCTTATGCCGTACTTAAAAAAGAAAATGGAATTTTCCTTTTGTCTCCCTTAGACATCCCTTTGAACAGGATTCATTCATCCCAGTGACTAGGGAAAAGTGGGTATTGAATTACTGATGGGATGTTAATTAAATTCAAGCTAATGCCAGAGGAGCCATGCCTATGTACCCAGTGGATGACCCAAGGGGGGTGAGGGGGTATTGTGGCAACATTTAACTCTAGAAATCAAGAAAAATTATCGAGGAGGGATTGAGCATTATTAGCTTCTGGTAAATATGTGCTTAGACTCGGTCACCTCCTTTACAAGGCAAAGCTTCAGCCATCATATATGTATTTTAAATGCCAGTAATATCAGTTGATTCATGGCCATTCCAACTCCGGATATAAGTTCTATAAATTCCCTACAGATTGATGTAGCCATCAAGACCCTGCACAATGATGACAAAGTCAATAAAAAGAACTTCCTCAAGGAAGCTGAAGTCATGATGAATTTAAACCATCTTTACATTGTTAAATTGGTTGGTGTTTGTCATGGACCTCCAGTAGCAATGGTAAGATCTTATATTTTATAGTATTTAAAGGGAATTTGTCAGTTAGATTTTATACTCCTACATTATGTGAGGGGAATTTGTCAGTTAAGTCTTATATTCCTACATTATTTGAGGGGAGCTTATTAGTTAGGTCTTGTATCCTTACATTATTTGAGGGAAATTTGTCAATTAGGTCTAGTATTCTACATTATTTAAGCAGAATTTGTTAAATCTTATATTCTTAAGTATTTAAAGAAAATTTGTCTGTTAGATCTTGTACTCCTACACTATTTGATGGGAATTTACCTGTTCTATCCTGTATGCCTTCATTAGTTGAGGAGAATTAGTCAAATAGATCTTATATTACTACCTTTGTTGAGGGGAATTTGTCAGTTAGATATTTTATTCCTACTTTATTTGAGGGCAGTTTGTCAGATCTCATATTCATACATTATTTGAGGGGAATTTGTCAGTTAAATCCTTTATTCCTACATTAATTGAGGGGACATTGACAGTTAGATCTTGTTTCCCTGAATTGTTTGAGGGGAATTTGTTAGATCTTGTATTTCCTACATTATTTTAGCGGAATTTTTTAGTTAGATCGTCAATTCCCACATTATTTGAGTGGAATTTGTCAGTTAGATCTTGTATTTGTATATTTTTTAGTTGAGTTTGTCAAGTACTGTAGCTCTTTTATTCCTACATTATTTTAGGGGGATTTGTCAATTAGATCTTGTACTCCTTCATTACTTGAGGAGAATTTTTCATTATTGATGAATTTAAATTTTCCCCATAAAGGTAGTTATCAACTTTCGACCTCTATCGATTTCTATTGACCATGCGACAGATGATTTTGGTCATAAGTTGAACCATTAAATCGATGGAAAAATGATAGTATGGGACCATACCGTAGTATGTGCTAATTGCATATCTTTAATTCTTATTTTTATCTCTTTCATAACATTTATAGCACCAATTTAAGCTTTCCTTATTATTATAATCTATTTAAATGCATTTTCCTTGTGAAATAATGGTTTTATAAAAAAATGGAAAATATAAATCATTTTTCAGTCTGTACCTGTACTGATTGGTAAGTCTTACATGGCAGTGAAACATCAGTGTCGAATCAGAGGCAACTCTCAGTAACATAACCTAACCCAACCTTTGCCAGAAAAAAGTACTGCTGTAAAAAGGTATTACAGGTATACCTCACCCAATGTCGTTAATTGGTTCCAGGAGAGACGACTTAAGTCGAAAAACGATTTAAATCGAATTAGCTTGTCTCTAGGCTAGCCTAGATATACAGATTTACTGTAGTAGTAGTATAGTTGGGTGGGATATGCCTTTTGCAACGGCTCGCAAGTCTTGGTTTTGCTTTGCTAAATTGTTTGTGCGGTTTTTATTATTTGATTTCTTTTTCTTCAAATTTTTTTTATAAATTTTTTTCTTTCTTTGATGTCTTTTTCACTACAATATCTAAATAACAATATATTTGCAATTACTTCAATTTTCTTTTCTATATATGGTTGTGCTAAAAAACTATATTCTGTTCTTATTTGTGCATATGCTTCACAAAATAGAAAATTGTCTAGGCTCTCTTCACATTGTTCACACATTGGGCAGGTAGTATCTTTATTTTTAAATTTGTGTACAGTAAACAAATTAATGAACTCTATTATGCCATTGGCAACAGGCTTAGCATGGGACGTGCATGGTGGCCAGTGTTGCCAGATAAAGCGGATGTTTTTATTTTTAAGTGTATGGTACATTTTAAGATATATATTAATTACAAGATGGTAGTACTGTAATTTAAATAAAAATGTACTTCATCTTTAAGATACTTGAAATAACTTACCAGCTTACATGTATATTTTTTATATTTATCATTTCTCTCATTCATGTATTCTGGTAACACTGAGGGTGGCAGTGAGAACGAAGATGCATACATTTTGTCACACTTCCGTATCAACTGATGCGCTGCACACGCTATTTCCCTGACAATATTATATTAAAAATATGTTTGCTGTTTGTTCTTAATGCTTTTTTTAAATTTTCTTCATAATATTCGATCACATTAAGCTGTAGAAGAGGAGTAGGATGCGGGAGAACGAACCTATATCGGCAAACGTTTTGCTACTTCCGTATCAGCTGATGCACCCTCACACGCTATTTCCCTGACGATATTATATTAAAAATATGTTTGCTGTTTGTTCTTAATGCTTTTATTCAATTTTCTTCATAATATCCGATTGCATTAAGCGGTAGAAGAGGAGTAGGATGCGGGAGAACGAACCTCTATCGGCAAACGTTTTGCTAATTCCGTATCAGCTGATGCACCCTCACACGCTATTTCCCTGACGATATTATATTAAAATATGTTTGTTGTTTGTTCTTAATGCTTTTATTAAATTTTCTTCATAATATCCGATTGCATTAAGCGGTAGAAGGGGAGTAGGATGCTGGAGAACGAACCTCTATCGGCAAGCGTTTTGCTACTTCCGTGTCAGCTGATGCACCCTCACACGCTCTTTCCCTGACAATATTATATTAAAAGTAACTTTGCTGTTTGTTCTTAATGCTTTTTTTCAGTTTTCTTCACAATATCCAATCATAGCCAGTTTATCGTCCAGCGTTATAGCATGACGCTTAGCACTTGCACTAGGAATTTTCTTAGGTGCCATGGGGGCAAAATATAAGGTCACAACTGAATGAGAATGAGATTAGCCGATAAACAGACGTATACCGTGCATAAACTAATCAATTCAAAACAATAGCGGTTTCGCGAGAATGACGAGTGACGACGCCTAACGGTAGATATTGGAACTACTGTGCGTATTTTAATAAGATTTTATATGCATTTATTCTTATTTATTGTACAATAACATGATTTTATGTGCATTTGTTTTTATTTATTGTACAGTAACATGATTTCATGTGCTTTTAATGGTTTTCTAGTGATATTATGATTCCAATATTTGCAGCGGACAGACGTAAAGTTGATTATAATGACGTAAACTTTATTTTTATTTTTATTTTTCCATATATTTTTTTGGAAACCGACGTATAATCGAGAACGACTTAAGCCGAGGTATACCTGTACTGTAAAATACTCTTCATATAGATCAATGTTCATTTCAGGTTCAAGAACTAATGGTTATGGGGTCCATGTTGGATTATCTTCTAGTACATTCAGACCAAATATCTGTTGACTTTCATCTTTCACTTTGGGCTGCCCAAATTGCTGAAGGTAAGTCAGTCAAATCTTTTGGCTTCTCCTGTCAGAAATTGCCACAGTGGATCAGTTGTTTCCATGTTGCCCCAACCTCTGTTTCTTCCTCCGTCACACCATACGCCCTCATGTCCTTCCTCACCACATCCATAAACCTCCTCTCTGGCTTACCCCTCTCCCTGCTGTTGAAGGTAAGTTGATCATATCTTTTGGCTTCAACCTGATCATCACAAATAATTTCTTTAATACTTGCCAGATATTCATAGTAAATATTTAAATTATATATATCTTTCTCATTAAGTAGAAAAAAATCACCGGGAGTTACATAAGCTATAACCGTTCCTCAAGCCCGTTCTGTTTTCGGCACTGTTTAACTATACTGTGTGCTCTGCTGTCCTGTTCCTAGCATTTTATATGTCATTGTTAATCCCTATTCTATTGGGGATGAACACAGACACATTTGGAGCGACAAATATGTAAATTATATTGAAGTCTATAGGTATATTCAGTATTGTGTTCTGCGTGTTAGAATTAGATTAATGCAGGTATATATTTACTGTGGTTGAAAAAATCCAAGCATTTGTGCCAAAAATGAGCTTTTATAGATGATCTTAAAGGCCCATATTGTGTCATTTGATATTCCTAAGATTCTCTTTGTTTTTATTATTACAGGCATGATGTATTTGGAACAAAAACACTTTGTCCATAGGGACCTTGCAGCTCGTAATATTCTTCTCTCATCCTTGACCCTTGTGAAGATCAGTGATTTTGGACTCACCCGGGCTCTGGGTGTTAATAAGGATTATTATGTGGCCTCTGAAGGTGGAAAATGGCCATTGAAATGGTAAGATAGGACTTTTTTTCATATATATATATATATATATATATATATATATATATATATATATATATATATATATATATATATATATATATATATATATATATATATATATATATATATATATATATATATATATATATATATATATATATATATATATATATATATATATATATATATATATATATATATATATATATATATATATATATATATATATATATATATATATATATATATATATATATATATATATATATATATATATATATATATATATATATATATATATATATATATATATATATATATATATATATATATATATATATATATAATATATATATATATATATATATATATATATTATATATATATATATACAGTGATCCCCCGCTGTATCGCGTTTCTTGGTTCGCGTTTTCACTGTATCGCGGTTTTTTTGGGGGGGCAAATTATTAGTGTAAAATACCTATGTACATGAGTATGTCATGTAATTACCACTTCATTGACCGTAATTTTATCTATCACTCATATAAATTTACGTTGCATGCTGTTATTTATTAAGTAACGGGTGGTTTGTTAGCAGTACAGGGAGGGTTTATACAGTGTAAACGTAAAAATAAATTAAAATATCTATGTACATATAGGCTGATCCTACTTCGCGGTTTTCCTGTCTCTCACCGGGTCCCGGAACCGAACTACCGCGATAATGGGGGGATTGCTGTATATATATATATATATATATATATATATATATATATATATATATATATATATATATATATATATATATATATATATATATATATATATATATATATATATATATATATATATATATATATATATATATATATATATATATATATATATATATATATATATATATATATATATATATATATATATATATATATATATATATATATATATATATATATATATATATATATATATATATATATATATATATATATATATATATATATATATATATATATATATATATATATATATATATATATATATATATATATATATATATATATATATATATATATATATATATATATATATATATATATATATATATATATATATATATATATATATATATATATATATATATATATATATATATATATATATATATATATATATATATATATATATATATATATATATATATATATATATATATATATATATATATATATATATATATATATATATATATATATATATATATATATATATATATATATATATATATATATATATATATATAATGGTACGAGAGACTGGGTGTCTACTTCTTCAGCTCCAACCTGTTTGTGTCCATCCCAATTTGATTTGGGATTAATAGTGGCACAAAACAGCCAATAGTATTAGATTACCTGAAGTCATTAACTGAGTCAGAGTATTGTGCCTTGACTCAGCCACTCTTCCTATACAGGGAAAAGGGCTCATGTATATGGATAGATTAACTGTTTGACTGTGCCCGCGAGTGGGGGCACATATGCCCAACATTTCATATGGCCTGGAGGCCTCTTGTAGATGAGTAATACTTTATAGGCATATGCAGTACAGTACTTATATAAATTACCAGCTCTACCCCCTTACAAGAGTGAATTCGGCTATTGTATATATATGTATGTATGTAGGTCCAGTGTCCTCCTGCTCTGAAATTTATGTAGAAAAACCTTTTGTTTTATCAGGTACTCACCAGAATCCATCAATTACGGGACGTTCACGCACAGCAGCGATGTCTGGAGTTATGGCATCACCCTATGGGAGATGTACACCTTTGGCGATCAGCCGTACGGGGATCTTTCAGGTCATGAGGTGAAGAGAAGTTAAAGTTTTTTATGACAGAAATTTGTTACTATCTTAAATGGTAATGATCAGTAACCCCAGAACCCTATATAAAGTTAAAGAACTCCCTAAATTGTAAAGATGATTAACCCCCAGAACCCCATTTAAAGTTAAATAAACCCATAAATTGTAAGGTTAGCTTAATTTAGGTTATTTGCCTTGTAAATATAAATAACTTTAGAGCACCCTAGGTTTACTTTGCATTACAATATACAAATTTTTTATCTGTTATGGGATAATTTTTTTTTTCATTGGTTTAGTATATCTCTCTTCTCTCATGAAAACTAGAGGACATGTATGTACCTTATCCCTCTATGATTTTTTTTTGGTCCTAAAGTGAAAATGGTACTGGAAGTCTCTGTTTGAAGTACTTTAGTATTTATATAAATATTCCTATTATTATTGTTTTGTTTTATATCATTTTAATCCGTACATATTGATACACTTTGAAAGCTTAGAAATTGTACATAACCAAGCTTCTATTCACTCTTTCTAGTTATGAGATAAGTAAAACAATGTATATTATTACCTACTGTATTGCTTACATAAAAACCTTTTTACTGCCGTAGTGTAACCGGTAGATTGCTTACCTCGAGAGGTGAGGGACTAGCCTTCGAGCCCACAGCGGGGCAGTTTGAAGGGCATCCAGCCATAATTCCTCAGATTCAGTCGGTCTGTGTCCACCCCCAGATGGGAACTAAGAGTAACACAAAACTAAAATATAGATTCTATAATCCTCACAGTTACAATTGAGATTTTTTAATTCACAATCGAGATTTCATGTATATAATTTTCTGGTTAAGAGAAGCTGTAACATTTAAAATAATTGTAAGCTAATATAATTAAAACCACTCTTCATATGGTACAATTTAATATTGGTAAATGTTTTATATAGTTATGCACAACCATGTATTCTTGGTATTATACCAGCTTGTGTTTTTTATTGTTTATAATTCTCTGATTTCTGCCTTGTCCTTGAGCTGCTGCCTTTCTTCAATATATCTTGGTCCCCAGGCCCGATGAGGGCAATTTTGTATGCCCATCCCAGTATCACTTAAAAAAGGAATTTTGTTCATACTTAGGATCAGCAAATCTTAAAACAAAATGTGAGATTGTGAGTTAATTTTTTTTTTTGGGGGGGGTTGATGTCATGTTATTATCTTCCTTTGGTTGTAGCCACCTTACATACCTGTCAAAGATAAAAAAAAAAAAATTCATTTTCATCTAGTGAGCTCAAGATAAGTTTATGCTATTACTATTGTGTCCAGAATTTGATCCAAGTTAATAGAACTATTTATTAAGCTCTCTCTTCCAGCAACGACAAAATACCTCATTTTTACCTGTCTTGACTTTTATCAGCAAGGACGCAGTGTCTTGTTTTTGTCTCTCTTACTATATTTGGTAACAATAAAATATCTAATTTTTGTCTGTCTGACTTGTATCGGCAAGGACAAAATATATCGACACAAAATTATCATGTAAATTGTGCTTTGAACAAATATTCTTATCCATTCTGGCTTTCTCGGAACTTTTCCTACACATAGATTCTTTTTGTTAATCATATGATTGCCAACTCCTTCCACAGCATCTCAGTAACAGGTGAGACATATTAAAAATGACTTCTCGGATTTTTTATCACTGACTTTGTCAAGAATTGCAAAGATTTTTTATTTTAAATTTGCTGGTGAAGAGGTTATATTGACTTGGTGATTATCGTCTTTCTTACATTGTTTTTTTATGTATTATGTCACTATTAGTCCTCATTTTGGGCTAAACAGATGGATTGAAGCTGGGGAATTAAGGATGATTTCCTTTTTATCGCCCCGCCATGGGCTCAAACGCTATCCGTCACCTCCCAGTTCAAGCATTTTACCCCTGTGCTGTGGCAGTCTCCATTTGCATCTCTTTCATGTACTGTGTGTTAATAATTTCAGGTTGTTGAATCGTTAGAAAAAGATGAAAGACTCCCTCAACCCGAGAATTGTCCCGATGGCGTCTACAAATTAATGCTTCGATGTTGGAGCTATCATCCCAAGAAAAGACCCTTGTTCAGAGAGCTCGCATCCATCTTCCGAACAAAACCTGAATATGTCAACATCAAGCCATATTTCAAATGAATCTCAATGGTGTCTTTGCTGTTCATCTGTAGCCATCTCAACAGAGTCTCACTGTTCATCTGTAGCCATCTCAACGGTGTCTCACTGTTCATCTGTAGCCATCTCAGCAGTGTCTTGCAGTTCTTCTTTACCCATTTCAACAGTGTTTCCTAGTTCATATCTGTGTCATGCTCACCTATAGGCATCTAAACGGTGTCTTGTTGTTCATTTGTAGTCATCTCAACAGTGTCTCAATGTTCATCGGTAGCCATCTCAACGGTGACGCGCTGTTCAGCTGCAGCTAACTCAACAGTGTCTCGCTTTTCCTCTATAACCATTTCACAGAGTCTTGCTATTCTTCTGTAGCCATCTGAACGGTGTCCTGTTATTCATCTTTAGCCCTCTAAACGGTGTCTCGTTCGCCTGGAACCATCTGAGCAGTGTCTTGTTGTTCATCTGTAGCCACCTTAACGATGTCGTGCTGTACATCTACAGCCATCTCAACAGTGTCTCACTGTTCCTCTGTAGCAATCTCACTGTCTTGCTGTTCATCTGTAGCCATCTGAACGGTGCCTCGTTGTTCATCTTTAGCCATCTGAACGGTGTCTCATATTTGGCCATCTAAACGGTGTCTCACTGTTCATCTTTAACCATCTCAACATCATCTTTCTGTTCATCTGTAGCCTTAAGTACCTTACGATTTTAATTCTAAAAATATTGTTATAAATTTATGCTCTTTGTCAATGTCAGGTGGATCCTTTTTCTATTAATTAAGATCTGGAATATAATTGAAATCTGATTTTACTGTGAGTCATATATGGTGTAGAGGAATCTTTCACAATGATAAAATAGAGGAATCATTCACATTTATGAAATTAGAGGAATCTTTCACACTTATAAGAATAGATGAATTTTTCACGGTTATGATAATAGAGAAATCATTTACAATTATAAGATATTTAGCAAAATTAAAGAAAGTGTCCTTGGCTTCTGAACCTCTCTTTCGGTTATCGTTAATCAACTTCGTTAGTGAATTTATCACTTATGTATTAACACTTTTTCGGGGGTCATATGCAAATATCTTTTTTAAGATTCCTCCTTAGAAAAGCCACTTGATTTAGGTGACGATTCTCTTATAAATGAGACTTTTAAATTGTTCAGATGGTTAAGTCTGCCATGAATGTCGTATCTACAGTTGCTTTTAGAGAAAAGCTTAAACCTGCCATGAATGTCGTATCTACAGTTGACTGTACAGAAAAACTCAGTAGCAGGTAGGTTTTTTATGTGCCAAATTTTCAACCCTTTTTCTTGTGGACATGGTTTTCCCCGGCAACAACAAAATATTTTTTTGCCTGTCTGACATATGTCAGCAAGGACGAAATATCTCGTCAAGAAGTTACCATATGAAATTATGCATTGACCTAATACCCTTGTCCATGCCAGCTCTCACTGAGCCTTCCTGAGGGAGATACGAGGATATTCGTGTTAATCATATGTCTGCCATCCCTGTTTACAGCATATGAAAAACAGGTGATGCGTACCAAAAAAGTTTCTCTCAGTTTTGTCTCAATTCATCTGGAATTGCAAATTACTTTTTGAAGAACAGTTGCAGATAAATATGTTAAGGAAATTTGGGTTTGGCTTTTTATTAAATCTATCCAATTATTGTTATTAAGATCTTCTAAATTGTTTATACTATGCTAGATTTAAGTCTTTGGTGTTTGAATACTGTAATAATTTTTACTTGTCCTTGCTCACTATGCTAGATTTTAGTTTTTGGTGTTTGAAAACTGTAATAAATTCTTCTTGTCCTTGCTCATTTTTACACTTCATTTAAGCAATGAATATATTTAATCAGTTTTAAGTAGTTAGTTCTTCAATTCGTTTGTGTGGACTAAATAATGGAGACTTAACATTATTTATATATATTTTAGTTGCTGGAGCACAATGTGATTGCTTTAAACTGTTATTTGTAGTTCCTTCATAGATGGGGTTTTCTTCAGAATTATTTCCAACATTTGAATCAGGTAAAGATTAGTGACCCCAAGCACATTAAGTAACCTTTTAAATTGTAAGGTAAGGTTAGGTTAAATTAAGTTCAATTAGGTTTGGTTAATGTCTAAAGTAACTTATACTAACCTAACCTTACAATTTATGGGGTTATTTAATGTATTGGGGGTCGCTTATTTTTACCTGATTGCAACTTTTTTTTTTTAAATTGTTTTTTAATAACAACCTTGTAATTTATTACAGTAAGTCATTATTATCGGTATATCATAGATACTGAGATACTTATTTACTTATATCATGCCCTATACATAGTCGTCGACGTACGACCTTAATTTGTTCCATCAGAATATGTTTTAAGTATCGTATGGAGGAAATAATGTTTTCAGTGTGTCATTATTAGTCCCCATTTGGGGATGGTAACAGACGGATTGGAGCTGGGGAATTAAGGCTGGATGCCCTTTGAATCCACCCCTCTGGGGCTTGAATATGGGTTTGTCATCTCCTGAGTTGAGCATTCTACTGCTACATGCTGCCCCTACGGTGGGGAATATAGTATCTTGTATAGAAAAAAGGATATCATCATTCTTATATTGTGTGGTATTTTAATATTATTTTTATCACCATTTTCTTAGTTCATTATTGTTATCACCTTCTTATCAGCATTCTCTTAGTTCATTGTTATAATACAAAAATGAGAAAAAAAAATGAATCTTTTTTCATGTATTCCATGTCATGCTTGATTGAAAATAAAACTCCTCTTGTTACCTCAAGAGCTCTCAAAAAAAAGGTAAAAAGCTTTCAAAACTAATAAGGTATGAAAATGGATTGAATAGTAATGCGATATATAAAAAGTTGATAAAAAGAGTCTAACAATTTGTACTTTGCAGTAATGAACTAAAGAAAATTTGCGATGCAAAGTTTACAACAAAAAGGAACTAAGAAAATGGTGAAATTTACAAAGAGGAAATAAAACTAACAATTCAAACGAAGCTTGGCATGATTGATATAGAGCCTCAGACTACCTTGAGAGCTGCCTCTGATAACGACATCAATGACTCACTACAATTATGCTGAACTCTGTCTGCATTTATTTCTTTTTCTCCTTATAACTCTCAGTTAACTTTTATAATTTGTCCTTATATATTTGTTTCTAATTATTATTATCATAATTATTATTATTTTTTTATTATTGGTATAACAATGTTGTGAATGTTGCTAATGATAAACAGTGTGCAAGATGAAAGAAGTGCCCAAGCATGCAGTACTGTATATATTTTTGGTCATAAAGTCAAAGTCGTAAGTTGCATAGGTCATTAGCTGACGACATGTTGAATAGTTCATAAGTTGATGACCACTGTCACATAGGACTTAAGTTGATGACTATCTGTCACATAGGTCCAAAGTCAAGGACTACCTGTGACTACCTGTCACATGGGTCCAAAGTCAAGGACTACCTGTCACATAGGACATAAGTCGACGACTACCTGTCACATAGGTCGTAAATCACCGATGACCTATTGCATAGTTCAAAGTCAACAATCACCTGTCACATAGGTCATAAGTTGATGACTACCTGTCACATAGGTCTTAAGTCGACGACTACTTGTCACATAGGTTATAAATTGAAGATGACCTGTTGAATACTTCATAACTCGGTGACTACCGGTCATATAGATAGATCATAATTTGACGACTATCTCACATATGTCGTACGTTGATGACTACCTGTTGCATAGATCGTAAGTTTACGATGACCTTTTACATAGTTCGTAAGTCAACGACTGCCTGTCATATAGATCATGAGTTGACAACTACCTGTCACATAGGTCATAAGTTGACGACTGCCTGTCACATAGATTGCAAGATGACGATGACCTGTTGCATAATTTATTTCTAACTTCTGTAGTAATTTAAGAGTTGATGAGCCTCTAATGGATAAATCAAATTTACAGTTACTGTGCATTTGGATGTTATTGTGCATGCCTTTGGTGCTAACTATAATAGTCTTAAGGTGTCATTTTATCTTTAAAACATATTTTTAATTTTATTATCATATTTGTTTCTCAGTATAAAACTTATATTTGAAAATTGTTTTATGTTTTTCTCTCAGTATTTACTTAGAATTTAAGTACTGTAGTAAAAAAAAAGTTATCTTAATAGTTAAGATATTATGGTATTTCGTAACTTTTTACTTAGAGAAGTAAAGTGCCAATCTGTTTTTATTACAGAAAATTTATATTATTTTATAAAAGTACAGGTTATTGTGACCTGTTATTTTCCATGACATATGATAAACTATATTTACATACTTGAGGGGGGGCTGTCATAACTGTAGTGGGAATGGTCTGTCATAAATGTAGTGGGTATTGTTTGTCATAAATGTAGTGGGAATGGACTGTCATAATTGTAGTGGGGATGGACTGCTATAACTTTAGTGGGAATGAACTGTCATAAATGTAGTGGGAATTGTTTGTTATAAATGAAGTTGGAATGGACTCTCATAAACGTAGTGGGAATAGATTGTCTTGAATGTCGTGGAAACAGACTGTCGTAAATGTAATGGGAATGGACTGGCATAAATGTAGTGGGAATGAACTGTCATGAAAGTATCATGAAGTTCCTCTGTGCACTTATTTCTTTTCCCTTTTTTACGAATTTACCTCGATTTCCTTCATAAGTAAACTTTGTTATCTTCTTACCGCAGAAAGCTTAGTTCTTTTCTTCTTTCAGTACACTTAGTTCTCATAGTATATGTTGTTCTTTTTCAGCTTCAGTAAACTTTGCTTTTTTTCTATTTCGAAACATTTGCCTGTTTTCTTACTTCATTGTTCTTTTCCCATTTCAATACACGTACTTCTCATAGCATATGTTGTTGTTTCCTAACTTCAGTAAATTTTGTTCTTTTCTTATTTCAGAAAACTTTAGTTCTTTTCCTTCTACAGCATGTGTAAAATATTATCCTTAACAGAAACTTAATGATTATGAATGGAAAGTTTCTTGACCTGGTTCAGGTATTCTAGGAGGTTTGGTGCATTTCAACTTAGCTGTTTTAATGCTGGCTATATGGGGCTAAATCTAATATTATGAAAACTCATTTAGCGATGGATGTTTTGGCGCTAAGAAGATTTTTGTATATTGAAAATCTAGCCTAATATTACCTAACTATCAGTACAAAACGAATATCTCCGAAATGACTATGCCAAAATGTCAGCGCCAAAATAGCTTTGCCAAATTGTCCCATTCGGATTTTAGGCACTGAAGCACAGACCAGGCCTATGCTTATCTATTTTCATGCTTGAACCCATGGTGCATTTGGTCTCCTCAGTGCCCCTTATTCATACTTGACCATATGGTGCATTTGGTGTCTTCAGTGCCCTGCTATTTTCATGCATGAATCCATGGTGCATATGGTGTCTTAGTCGCCCTGCCATTTTCATTCCTAAACCATTTGGACTCTTTAATGCCCTGCCATTTTCATACTGTGATCCTTGGTGTATTTGATCTACTCTATGCCCTCCTGTTTTCATGCCTGAACCCATGGTGCAAATGGGGTCTTTATTGCCCTGCCATTTTCATACCTGAACCTATAGTGCATTTGGTTTTCAGTACCCTACCATTTTCATGCCTGAACCCATGTTGCATTTGGGCTCTTCAATGCCTTGCTATTTTCATGCCTGAACCCATGATGCATTTGGTCTCTAATTCCCTGCCATTTTCTCTTGTACCCTGAATATACCTACTGTGTTGGCAATGGCTAAGAAATTATAACAAATACATTCTCTCCATTGAACAGTTTTAGCACCAATGGGTTCCTTGGTATGCTAAACCACTCTTGTTTGCATGAAATACTTGTATTGTTGCAAGGACTTCAATTTGAATTTTAATCACCTAATATCATCTAAGGCTAATAATGTATTGGCCGAAGGTTCAATTCTGTCCTGGGGTTGAATTAGCTTTAACTTCTTTCATGTCTTTACCAAGTATATTGGGCAGTTAATTGTGGAGGTATAGCCATTTATTCAGTCTTTGCCGGAAAATCACTAAGTCCACTTGATTGGAGAGGAGTTTTGGGCCTTGGCTGTGTGGTAGGTGTATAGTCGCATTGCATGATATTACTGTCCTTTGCCTCTTTCATTATAGATATTTAACCTTTACTCTTTTTAAGTTAACCTTGATCATCGCCTTTTTTAACATTGTTAAATGATGCCATCTCCTATCAATCCCAGGAGGGTGCCATCAGCTGTAACAAACGAATCTAAATGCCAAAAATTCTTCATAACATAATCTATTTTTTGGCTTTTGGTCAAGTGCCTCATAGAACAATTGCCCCGTTGATGTTCTAAGAAGGAATATTGTCCAGTAATGATAGTTAGGCCAGGGTAGAGTTTCCATTCTAAGTGATTTTAATTTCAGCAGTATAATTTTGGAGTAAAAGAAAATATCTGGGATGGTTGTCCTGCAGCATTCAGGGAATAGGAAGATGGAATTCTCTCTTGGACTAAATTCTGTCCTCACAGCATGAGTGAGTATTGCTACTCCAACTTATTTGCTTATCATTTACTTATTTTTATTCTTAAAAGTACTTAATGTTTATCTATGATAAGCTGAGAGTCTTGTTCATTTCAAAAGATCTTGATATCATCTCTAAGCTTCAAACTTTGTATAGCTCCTGATGAGGCCCAGTGGAGGTTGAAAATTTGAGCATTTATTATTTCCTTTATACGTTTCAGAGCGTGGATTAATATTTGTATTAATATTAATGCTATAAGAATGCAATGTTTGTTTTTTTCACAGTAGTCGTAAATTCGTGATGCTTTTTCTTACAATATATGAATAAACAGTGTCAGTTCATTTAATAATTGCTTTATTTTTAAAGTTTTGCTATTTTAAATAGGCTGAGAGTATTGTTCATTCAAAAAATCTTGATAGCATTTCATATCTTCAAACTTTTTATTCTGTGGAAATGTTATAAACTTTGTTATACTTTGTTCTACAAGAACAAACAATGTTCACTTCATTAAGTAATGGCTTTATTTTTAATGATTAGCTATTATAGATACTGAGATTGTTGTTCATTCGAAAGATCTTAATACCATCTCGAAACTTCAATCTTTATATAGTATAGGAATGTAATGTATGGTTTTAGTTCGGAATAGTCGTAAATATATATTTTTATGCTTTGTCTTATGATGCAAGAAAAAATGGTGTTCACTTCATTGTTGTATTTTTACCGTATATTTTACTTATATAATTTAGGATGTTTGGAAGTGTGTAAAAAAATATTTTGTGCAATTTCTTCATTGATTTTGAGGTCTTACTATCATTGCCTTTAGTATTGTTAGTCACAAGAGATCCTTACCCATTTACACTGTTGGTGACCCAAGCAAGGTCGTAGTAAGGGAATCATAGCAACGAGGTACCGTAGACTGGCATAAAATTCCAATTTCGTTTGTTGGTACAAGTTGATGAAAATGTAACATACTGTACTAATATACAGAGATGACATTTAGTTTAATATTTAAGTCTTTTATATTATTAGCTTTTAATTCAGATACAGTTTTGATACATCATAAATTATTATATATAACACTATTCGTTTTTGAACTGATGAGGTCTTTAAGTTTTTTAATATTTCAGTATATTTTGGTGACAGTTTTGTTTATCAGTAATTTGTTAGGTCCTTGAAAAGCATTTAAACTTATATCAAAAAGTAATTTTCATTCCAGTAGTAACTATCTTCAGACTAACTGATTTACTTTATGAAACATATTTTGCTCCTGGACGAGATACTAACCTAGGACCTATAATCAGTGTGCCAAGGCACTACTAACTACAGGGGGTCTTCAGTTCACATTGTTTCGTGGTTACAATGCACCTCCCATATATTATTTCGCTTCTTTTTTATAATTTTGGCCTGTATTATGTCTTCCAAGTGTAAAGCAGATTCTCATGATGGTAAAACTTTGAAGAAAAGCAGAGCCATCACCATGGAAGTGAAATTTGAGATAGTGAAATGCATGGAAAGGGAGAAAGCATAAGTGCTTATTTAGGGGTGTTCCAACTTGCACTGAAAGTCAGGTTACATTTCAGGAACGGAACATTGACATAAATCGAGGACCCCCTGTATACCACTGAGGATAAAGGAGAAGAATTGTTTTATATGTATTTGTATTTCTCTGTCTCCTGATTTTCAACATAAGTTAGGGAATTCAAATTTACAATGTTATAGCTACATCATCTAGATTTTTTTATATTATTAATCTAGTAATTTTTCTTTCATCTCTTTTTGATTTCTAGCATCCTTTCAGGGAATTAATAGAGTATAAAATATATTTGAACATGACAATTAATTTTTTTTAGAGCTCTATACATAGTGCTGTGTTTAATTTTGGTTCATTGATGTAAGAGTTAGTCTTTATATTTTTTTCAGGATTTTATAATTACTCAATATTTTTTTTCAAGATATTTCCTAATTCCTCTTTCTTATTTTTTTTCATAAATTTTCAATTTTTTTTTCATAAATTTTCATATATTGTTCATGATTTTTTCTAGTCTGAAATACCCTAATTTTAGAATCATTATGCAGTATTACTCTCATTATAAACCTTATTGACAATATATATGTATTCCTTTTAATTTTTAATATTGATGATACAATTAATCTTAGCAGCCAATTTTACAGTTAATAAATATGATTGGATAATTGTATAGATTTGTTTTACTTTATCAATAAAGTTATTATGAAATTCATTCTTTTGAATCATAATTTTTTGACCTAAATAATAATTGAAATATATTTATATTGCATATTTCTCTTTTATACGGCCATATGTCATTCCTGACGCCACATCTTCCTCTTTCAACCAGGATTAGGACCGACACTGTTCATGGCTGGGTTAGTATGTCAATAGGACGCTGGAAATCATATGGCTGGTAATGTCAGAAATTTAACTTAATTTCTATATATCATAGCAGGTATACAGTACTTGTATATCGGTTGTTTACGTTGTTTTGTTATGCAGATTTACCGTGTGCTGTACTGACATATTTGACAGGTATCGTTTGTGTATTTCTTTCGCTGTCGATACACAGTACGTGGAGAGTATATCTTAGTTAAGTTTGGTACATTCATATATTAACAGTACTTTGTTTACTCTTTCCCTTTCTTGCATAACTACTGGTATCGTTTGTGTATTTCTATAGCTGTCGATATACAGTACGTGGAGAGTATATCTTAGTTAAATTTGGCACATCCATATTTTATTTTACAGTATTTTGTTTACTCTCCTTTTCTTGCATAATTGCTAGTATATATGAAATTTATTGCTTATTTATTTCACTGCAGAGAAAACGAGTAGTATTTCTCATGTATTTGAAATTAGCCATTAACTACTGATTTACAATGCTGTCCAATAAATATTCATTATCTTTACAATGCGCGAACATAATTGTGATCAAGCAGCAGTAAATAGAGAGATGGATGTGAGTATTCTTGTGATATGTCCTCTTGGTATATGTGCATTAAATAGTCATTTGCATTTTCCTAATAATTATGTAAGAAGGTATTTATTGTATAAACCGATACTGTTTTCCACTGCAATTCATATGGGGAAGTTTCTCCGTCTTTAACAAGGAAATTGCTTCTCTTCTCTAAGATGTAATCGTTGCTGGATGTAAAACGTGGACTAGAGTGAAGGGTTCGGGAGAAATCTGGGGTATTCATTCGAAAATACCACTGGAAAGAGTTGAGAATAGTAGTTCAGTGCTTTGTCTGATGGCTGATGTAAAGTGTATAAGTATGAGTATGTAGGCAAGATACATGTTGTGAATGGAGGGGTTAGTACAGTAACTTGGGGAGATTTTATGTCATGTCCTAATTTCGACATTTCAGAAGGGTGATATCTGTTGCAGAGGACATGAGGTAGCAGGGTTCCGATATACCATGCCCATCCTCCCGCAAGTGAATTGTGGCAAGAAATAATTTTTCAAGAAGTGATGGATTACCAGCTCCCTTATTCTTTGTAGTCGGATCCTTTAATACTCGGGAAATACAAGCATAGAAATCTTTCTCTTCCATTGCCTGCAATACCCCTTCCAGATGCTCCCTACAATGTACAAGGAACACAATAGCTGAATTCTTCTGCCAACATTAGTGGGATTAGAGAAACATGGAGGAACACTAAAAGTATTTTATTTAATAGCTAAAGGAGAAAGTGAATATTTTGATGGTTGAGGTGAGGGTTGGGGACATTGATGGTGTTTGAGGGATGGGCAGATTTGCAGGATGGAGTGTGGAATGAGTAGAGGATGGGTTTCAAGGAAGGAGTGGGGAGCATTGTGAGCAGATCCAAGTATCATATTAAGGTTTCATGTTAGCAACTGTTGCACAGGTGAAATGGGTCCAGTTTCTGCAAGAGTTGCAGAAAATTTAATGTTAAGTGTGTGGCGGAAAATTTAATGTTAAGTGTGTTGGCTCGAAGTGGAAGATGTGGGACATACGGGTTTGTAGTTGGGTCCTGGGTTGCTCTAGATGTCCTTAGCCCTAAGACACCAAAAAATGACCACTAGAGGGTCAGTTCTTAGTGTAGAAAAAAATTGTTGTGTCGAGAGATAGAATTACCTAGGTGACCAAAGCCTCTCCCAGGTTCTTGGGCCCTGTTAGGGGCAGGTGTTGTTGTGGAAGTATGGCCTTTATTGCTGATTTTCATCTTAGTTGCTTGCCCTCCACCTACACCGTAGACACTGCCAGTCCATTTCCAGGCTCTTGAAGTACTAATAATCGCTAGCATGAGGACAACTACAGTTGTGAAACAAAATGTTCCCCTTAAACCTTTGGATTCCTATAGGATGGCCACAATTCTAACAGAAGAATTTATGTTGCAGATATTTACATACCCCTAAGCTCCTCAACTTCTTCACTACTTGTTTTGCAACCAGAATATACGGAAATGAAGGACTGGCAGTCCAAAACTTCCATATCCCTTTTAGGTTCTTGTAGCACCACAGAACATGATTGTGGAATCTTTTAAAGTTCTTGCAACACCATATAACATCATTGTAGAATCTTTCACCCCTGACAAGGGATACTTTTAGGTATGTATATGAAAAAATTCCATTTATGTGAAATAAAATTTACTTCGGCTCTGTGGAATGATCTTTTCCATATGGAATATTTTGTACTCTCATTGGAAGCATGCAACAAAACCATATCTTATATCACAGACAATTATAAATTTGAGTAGTTTAAAAATGCTGATCTTGAATAGCAGCCAACTGCAGGTGTAATAGTGGACTTAAAAGATAAGTATAAAACAGAATTATCCAAAAATATAGTATTTAGTACGAAGACAAAAAATAGGAAGTTTTGGGGTACTCTAAGCAATTATTTTTTGCTCTGTTTTAGATGTCTCCACTGGGGGTGGAAACAAAATTCGGAGCGGGTGAATTAAGATTGGATGCCCTTCTTATCATCCTGGGGTGGTCTCTACTCGCATCAGTTGCCTCCCAACTTGAATACGCTACCACTGAGCCACCCTGGCCCCTTCAGAGTACCTTACACAATAAATTTCTAAAAATATCAAGGGGGCCTTATACTTCACGCAAGAAGATATTATATCTGTTGGTATTTAGATAAACAATGCCTGGTTAAATTGCATTCCCTTCCATTTTCCTGACTAATCTTCAAAATGGTTAAACAATTTATACTTTAATTTTCTGGACTCATCAGAATGGTTTAAGTGCATTTTCTTCTTCCAGTTTCCTGACTCTTTGCTTCAGAATCTTAACAGCCTGAAAATAAATGAGAAAGAGATGATACAGCCAAAATAATTATATCTGTAAATTTACTTCTGCCTTTCTTTTGTTTATATATCACTACTCTACTGGATTTACAATGTTGTTGATAGGCATTTTATGATTTAGATTGATTCCCCATTTGAATTAGGGTGGACAGACACCTTGGAGCTGGGGAATTATAAGTAGATCCCCTTCCTAATGCCCATAGTGGGCTCAAACACAGCACTACTGCTGTCTCAAGGTTTCAGTCAGATATAGTGTCTTGTTTACAAAGAGTAAATATATGTCACTTGCCTTTTTATATTCTTCAATCTGAGCTTTATAATGCTCCTGAGTTTCTCTCATTAATTCTTGATAACGTTTTTCAATTTCTTTGATGAACATTTTGGCTTCCTCTTCTCGATGTACCATCGCACGAGAAATGGCCAGTGATCTTTCTCGTTCCATGGATAACTTGTAGTTTAGCATCTAGAAACAAGAAACAATACATAAAGTAGTCTCTATTTACAGTTTTACAGTACTAAAAAAGTAATATTTCAGTTATGGGAGTATTTCCAACTAAAACGGGATGTCTGAACATTACAGTTGTCCCTCATCTTTCACGGTGTTAAACAGTGCAGTTTTGAATAAACGTGAATGTAAAATATAAAAGGGAATAAAATTTCATAATATTTTTCCCTAAATTAAATACATTTTAACAACTTCACTACATTTTTTTACATAAATTTAAATATTATAAGGAAAAGTATTAGTACAGTCTCGTAATCTAAGCCTAATTCATTGTATACAGGCAGTTGGGATTACTGTTCTAAGTGGTAAAACTAATAAACAGTGTAAGATGAGCTTCATGTACATTTGCACACTAAAAACGTTAGTCAGTTATACAATAATTATAGCTTTGTCAAAAAGTGTTTTAATGTATTACCTCCTTCTCATGTCTTTCTTTAATTTCATCCACTTCTCCTGAATGTTTCTGTGCCCAGTGCCAATGACTCTGTTTCTCTCTTAGAAATCTAGTTTCAGAATCACGAAGTTGCGCCCTTAGCAAAATGACTTCTTCTTCTAGTGCATGGCCTGACCTCTGCTCTTGCTGTTGTTCCCTTAGTTTTAATTCCATGTGTCTTGCTTGATTTCTTAAACCTGCAATCTAGGCATGAATATGAAATTATAATATTATTACAGCTATGAAAGGATCTTTGACCACTTACCCTGTATGAGACCCAAGCTTGGTGGGTAGTGTGGGGGGCATTGTGGTGGACTTATATCCTCAAGATGCTAATAGGAGTGATGGCATTCTATTACTGTCTGGTGGATGTGTGTCCTCCGACTTGGCCACTCTCCTTTACATGGGGGATAGCAGCCTTTGTATATATATATATAAGAGGTGGTAACCTTAATATTACAGTAATTCAATATTCGTGCAAAGAAACTAACCATGTTGCAAAGTGTACTCCATAAGTAGTATCAGGCATTAACTTTTGAGAAAAAATTGCGCACTTATTTTTCCCACACGTCATAAGAGGCGACTAAAGGGATAGGAGAGTAAGAGCCTGACACTCCCATCCTCCCTGAAATTTTTTTAAGTTTTTCCTTCTATGTTACAACTGGGAGAGATGGTAGGGATGTAGAGGGTATTCTAAAACCCTACTAATACAATTCTCTTTCCATATTTGTGAGCATCCTGATCGTTCAGCAGGATATTGGCATCTTCTTTAAAATTGCTGCTAATTTTTCTTGAAGACAGTTTGCTCTCTCTTTCTCTCTGTAACACACACACACCTAGAGCAACCATGCATAAGTATTTTCAAGGGAGACAGTACCTCTACAGAAGCATCCGAGAGTTTCTTTTCAAGAATCTTGAGAGTTTGGGCCATTTCTTCCTTCTCTTTGGAAAAACTTAACTGTAAGGTCTTGCATTTCTCTTCAAGTAAATGGTTGGAGTCCTGTTAAAATAAAAATTACTTTGTATATATACAAAATTTACGCTACAGGTACAAATTCACATACATCTATTGCACTGATCTCTTATGGGAGCCGTGGTAGCTCAGGGTTTATTTTAAATGAGTTGAAAATCAACTAACACTGTTTAGATTGCACTGCAGGACGTTAGGAAGGGTATCTGGTCCTAACCCCCAAGCTCTAATCTGGCTGTGCCCTCTCACACTCATGGGGACTAATTGACATACAGCAGTGCATTTCATTGTTCTTTAAAGGCAAATTAGAATGATCAGAACCTTTTTTTGCTGTGAAATAAAAGAAAAGCTGTACACATACTGGGGACCACATATGCACAGTGGTTAGAGCACTTGGCTCTGGAAGTGACGGAACCACGATGAAGCCCACCACAGGGCATTAGGAAAAGCATCCAGCCATAATTCCCCAACTCCAGCCTATCTGTGTTTCCACTCCAATAGAAATGGGGATTAATAGCAACATAAAATGGCAGACAAACAAACATAAGGATATGTAACCGAGTAGTACACCAATACTCACCCGTAATTTACTTATGCCGTTATTCAGTTCAGACACCCGATTCTGATGCTCTTTTTCAAGGGCAACGTTTTTTTCTCGTATGAATTTCAGAATTTCGGAAACTTTGTTTTCACAGGTTTTTGTTGTATCTATTCGAATCGCTGCGGATGACACTTCCATATCGTGAATCTGCAAAGGATTAGTAATAGAAAGTAAGAAAATCAATTAAAGTCCTGTTTATAAGGGTGGCTGAGTCAAAGCACACTCATTTACCATTGTTTCATTTATGACTAATACATCCATCTTTCTAACAAATATGCTACCAATCTCCTCCCGTATACACTTACTCATTTCACAATCACACATTCAGTAATACACTTACCATGCTTCTAGTTGCAGCTTTACAACCAGAAGCCCTTTCACATGAGAAAAAACTTGAGTCTTTTTATCATCGGGGTAAAAGGAGAAGTGAGGATGAACATGATACAATGCCTCACTGGCTCCTATTTTTACCCTATTCGTTCTTCGTTATTAATGCTGACTAAAAAGATTGGATCTTGTAAAGGTAAGTGACCCCCAGAGCCCTGTGTAAAATTAAATAACCCTGTAGATGATTAGGTTAGTTGCCTTCTATATATGAATAACCCTAGAGCACACTGGGGTTACTATTCTTTCCAAGCTCCAAAAAATAGACATTCAGGGTAAAACTTCTCTGTATATGATTATATTTTGTCTTTACCTTTTTCTCATACTCCAGCTTTTGAAGTTCCAAAGTTTCCTTATGTTTTTCGCTCAGCATGTATATCTTCTCTTCAAATAATTCTTTCTGGTGTTGTTTTTCTTTTTCGACGTTCTGCCACCTTACTTCTGTTTCTTCAAGGAGCTGCGTTGAGGTACAGAAAAACATGTCAAATGTTAACAGTATGTAGTCAGAAGCAATTTCTATTATTCTTTAGTCAGAAGCTATTTCTATTATTCTTATTATTATTACTGTATATTGCCATATATAATTCTTTTTATAATTAATTAATTACTGAAAGTATATTGTTAACATGGAAGAAAGCGATCAACTATGTGTTACCTTCATACCCAAATGAATTGCACTAAATTAGTTTTTTAACAGAATTTGTTTAAAATTCGTAGATCTGTGAGAAAATTTAGTTACTTTATTAGAATTAATTTTCAAATAGTGCATTAGAATTATATTTAGAATTACCAAAATTAAGCGTAAAAAGGTTAAGTACTATAAACAAACACAGCTTTTTATAAAAATATTCTTACTTGCAACATTTGCTGAAGGTGAATCCTGTAAACCAAGTGTCTGTCATCTGCTTCCTGGTTTTCCTGGAACGAATCCATTTTTACCTTGTGCAACTGTTCTTGATGGAGATGAAGATTTTGTAACTGAGATTCTAACAGAGCTGATAATGTCCTATCTATTCTCTGACTGGCATTAAAAATATGTGTGGAGATGTTATTTACTTTACAATCTGTTCTGTCTCTGTGATCTTCACACGAGATTAAATGGGTTTTACAGTTTGCTAACTGAGATACTGATGGGTGTGTCATATTGTCAAATCCATAGATATTTTCTCCAAAAACAGAAACGCAAGGATTAGATGCAACAGTCTCATTTGGAGATTTAAACATTTTACCTTTGCAAATAATATTATCTTCACTTTTCCCTTCGTAGCCCTCTATGGAATTGACTAGCTTGTACAAACGTTGACGAACTCGGCTCTTGAGGCTCGGACTCACAGGGAAATCAAATGAGTTTTTGTTTAATGAAAGTACATCTGATTTGGAGGAATCATGTGTCATTATACCAGAAAAAGAATGACTTCTCTTAATATTTAATTTATTCGAACACTGAGTCAACAGTTTTGAGGCAGAAGAATGAGCAGCGGTTCTTAGAGTCTTGTCAGCCTGAATCTGTGTTTCCCATTGTGCAGATGTGCTCTCATCGTCAGTGCTTAAGCTCTTCACCTCCTGATCAGTACAATCTGGTTCGTCGATAGACGATAATAAAGGATCGTCGAGGATCATCTGACTCGGCAAAATATTGTACTCTCTCAAATTTTTTAGGAACTGCACGCCCTTTTTAGGCGTCGACGTTTTGTGCGGCGAGAATTTAGATTTGTTAGATTGGGAAGTTTGGCCTGAGGACGATGATCCCTCTGCAGAACTAAGTCCAGAGTCTTGACTATTGTGAATGCTTCGCATTTTAAATACAGGATTTTCTTTATTCAGTAATTCTCCTAATGCTGAATCTGCTGCGCCTTTCTGTTTTGTTTCACATCCATTTTCATCATTTGGTAAAGGAGCACCATTTTTATGCTCCTGTAATTTCTCCATCATATTCCATTACATACTTCAAACACCTGTAATTGATAAATAGTAATACAGTATACTAAATCACTGCAACACAAACTTTTTTGTTTTTTTGTGTGTGTTAATCCCATTTAGGGGATGAGACAGACAGATTGGAGTTGGAGAATTATGACTGGATTCCCTTCCTAACGCCTAATGGTAGGCTCAGTCGCTGATTTGTCGCCTCCCGAGTTGAGTATTCTAACCAGTACGCTACAGCGGTCCCAATTATAAACTATGGTATATAGGCCAATATGTTCTTTCATGGTCTGCCAATATCCGTGACACTGCCAAAATAGTTCTTGAGGTTGATAAGTAACTATTTCTTTAATTGGTGAGCCACAGTAGCCCAGTGGTACAACGCAAGAATCACAAAGTGACGAATCTGACCAACGCAGATTTGATCCCATGGTGGGGTGTTAGGAAAGGCATCTATCCTTAATGGGTACTAACTGTGACAAATAAAATGGGGATAATATAGATAATAATATGCAGGACAAAGGGGGTAATGGAACAGGATACACAAGGCAGGAAAAAGTGGAAAAGGCTAGCGAAAAATAGCAACCCTATACAGAAATGGGCAAAAACTGAAGACAAAGTAAAAGAAGTATTTATCAGAACATTCTTTCTTTTACAAAATGTTAGTGCTTTTCTAGGCTTAATGTGTAATCTGCAGTGCTTTGATATGTTGTTTCGTTGGGGGTCTATGAACCTTTAAAGATTTTTCCAATATAATTTGATCCCTTAACTGATTATCCTAGGTATATCAGTTTTCATATTTTGCTCTTTTTCAGAATGTTGCATGTTAACAAGGTTCTGGGGACTGTAGTAGCTCAGTGGTTAAAGTACTCGACTCAGGAGGAAGAAATCTGCGACTGAGCCCACCGTGGGTACATAAGAACATAAGAATAGAGGACACTGCAACATGCCTACTGGCACACACGAGGCAGCTCCATTTTTGAACTGTATTTTCAGCATGTCTAACCTATTCTATTCTACTCTACTTATTTATTCTATTTTTCTTTTTATGATTTTTTCTAATAAGCACTAACCTATTCATACCCACCCTACCTCTGTCATATGTCTATCTAATCTACATTTGAAGGTGTCTAAGGTATTGGCATTTACTATCCTACTAGGAAGCTTGTTCCATGCATCAGCTACTCTATTACCAAACTAATTTTTACCAATTTCCCTTCTGAACCTAAATTTATCAAGCTTAAATCCATTATTACGAGTTCTGGTTTGATCATGAATTTTTAAAACTTTATTAATATCTCCCTTGTTAATCCCTTTAAACCATTTATACACTTCAATCATATCCCCCCTAACTCTTCGCCTCTCTAGAGAATGTAGATTAAGTTTTTTTAATCTGTCCTCATATGGCAGATTTCTGATATTGTGTATCATCTTGGTCATTCTTCGCTGCACTCTCTCCAAGGATTCAATTTCCATCCTATAATAGGGTGACCAGAATTGCACAGCATAATCTAAATGGGGCCTAACTAATGCAAGATAGAGCTGCAAAATAACTTTTTCCGTCCTATTGCTAACACTTCTTGAGATAAATCCTAAAATTCTGTTTGCTTTATTTCTGACTGCTGTGCATTGCTCTCTTGGCTTAAGACTCCTACTCACAAGAACTCCCAAATCCCTTTCACACTGAGAACTCATGATTTCATGGTTATTTAGCTTATAACTAGTATTGTCTTTTATAGTACCCATTTTAACTACTTTACATTTTTCAACATTAAATTCCATTTGCCATTTGTCCGACCATTCAGATAATCTATTTAGATCTTCCTGTAAAGCATGAATGTCTTCTTTTCCAATTATAATTCTACCTATTTTAGTGTCGTCTGCGAATTTACTTAGGTTACTACTGATATCCGAATCCAGATCATTTAGATATACGATGAATAATAGGGGACCCAGTACCGAGCCTTGTGGTACCCCGCTAGTAACCGAGCCCCACTCCGACTTCTCTCCATTTACGCAAACCCTCTGTTTTCTGTCTTTTAACCATTGTTTGATCCATCTGAGAACAGCTCCTCCTATACCATGAGCTTCCAGCTTTTTAACTAATCTTTTGTGAGGAACTCTATCAAAAGCTTTGCTAAAATCTAGATATATTGTATCATATTCTTTGCCACAATCTACTGCCTCGTAAACTTCTGAATAAAAAGACAGTAAGTTTGTAAGGCACGAAAAACCCTTAAGAAACCCGTGTTGTGAAAGTTTTATCAGTCTGTGTAATTCTAGATGTGCCCTTATTTTAGTTGCAATTATGGATTCTAGAATCTTACCCACTGTTGACGTTAAACTTACCGGCCTATAATTATTCTTTTTAACTCGTTCTCCTTTTTTAAATATTGGTACCACATCTGCCAATTTCCACTCCATGGGTACCGATCCTAATTTTATTGAATTATTAAATAATGCAGTTAGTGGACAACTAAGCTCTTCCTTGCATTCCTTTAATATTCTAGCATATATTCCATCAGGTCCCGGAGATTTATGAGCCTTTAATTTATCTATTTCTTTTATTACCTCCTCTCTCGTAATATTTATTGAAGTAAGTATATTATCGGGACTGTCTCGACTATATTATCGGGACTGTCTCAGTATATTATCGGGACTGTCTCGTATATTATCGGGACTGTCTCAGTATATTATCGGGACAGGTTTCCAACCTGTTTGTGTCCACCCCTAAAGGATATGAAAACCATTTTGGCAAATTTTTAAAAGAGGGGATTACAAAGAAGTGTCAAAATAAAACACATTTTTTTGTGCGTCCTAACCTAACCTCACCTATGGGAATGCATCCTCCCTAGCCGGGGGCTTCATATTCCATTAATCTCCTTAACTAAAATAACACCACTATTTTATTTTTCTTTCCTTTTTAGGTAAATAAGTCTTTTGTACATAAATCCCAGTCAAAATTTGAACATGCTACTGGAAAAGGTAGAAAGTACCATATCGATATTCTTAAATGCTTGAACTGTTAACTAAGCATTGTGGGTACTGAGATCGTAGTTTGCAAGTAAGTTCTGACAGCAGTAGTTAATAATATTAGGTAAAATTGTTACTATTAATGCCTCATTTCAAGAGATGAACATACAGTAACTTGAGAGAATATCGATAAAGATGCGTTTTATGCACCCCTTCTGCTTTTGGACTAACCTAATCAAAGTAACTTGTCTTACCTAACTTAACTCAAATTCGTAGTGGTAACGATTTGAAGGTTGCATAAAACAAGTCCTAACCAAAATATCTAAAACAACTAAATAATATTATTTCCATTATCAACTCATCTTGATTGGGGTAAACTAACTCAATGCCTAACTAACCTAGGCCTATAATTTCACAATTTTTTTCTTAACTAGGACTGTAAAAGCAATAGTTTACCTTAACTAATACCGATGGTATGATTACGAATGATATTTGTTCATATAAAATAATGTAAATTATACTTTCTTAATTTGACTGGTTTTCCGTCATGATCTCCTTTTTCTAGTAAGGGTTAGGACGGTGCCTTCTTGCGAGGGGCTTTGATTTTGGCAAGTGCGACCGGTACCCAAGGTGAATGCCCTTTCTAATCTCATAACTTGGCGGTTGCGAAGCCACGGCCTGACGAATCAAAGTCACGAGTGTTACTACTCGAACACGGTGGATACTAATGCCGATTGGAGGCAGATTGTAGTCACAGATAAGTAGAGCTTTACCTATATTTTACACATTACGGTATTTTAATTCTAATTTTAACAACGATATATACAATAAAATTTAATTTATAACCACCATATACCAGAATCTAACACGATGAGTGATTCTAGAAAGCCTTTGTATGTCCCTCTGTTATTGTGATCTTACACGGCGTCATACTTGATAGATAATAACAATGGCCAACCTTTACATCGACTCTTCAAATTTTTTTTGTCTTAAGAAGTCATGATTTAAGCACTTAAAATCTTCGTTTTCTGTTTATTTAAAAAAATATATATATAAATAAAAAGAGAGCCTTTATATATATATATATATATATATATATATATATATATATATTTAACATTAATAACACTGAACTGTTAATATAGTCTAAAATGGTAGGAAAAGGCCATTAAATAAAATAACGAAAAATATATATATAAAAAGTACTTATTAATTTCGTGACCTTTGACAAGGTGGTCAGTTAAGGTCACGAAATTAATAAGTACTTTTTATATATATTTTTTTTGTTTTATTTAATGGGCTTTTCCTACCATATATATATATATATATATATATATATATATATATATATATATATATATATATATATATATATATATATATATATATATATATATATATATATATATATATATATATATATATATATATATATATATATATATATATATATATATATATATACACGCCTACATATTACCTGTGCAATTGCAGATGATCTAGAAAAACAATGACAGTCGTTTGAGAAAGTCAAGAAAAAGCAGCAGCAGTTATCATAAGTTTGATACTGTATCATGTGACATTCAGAGAGGGGTTTAGTAAACGTTTTCAGTATGTTTTACACTAACTGAATTCGGATTGCCTAACAAAACCTTAATAATGCATAGTGATGGTTGAGGGGAAAAAAGATGGTTGATGTTTAAAGTACTGTAAAGTGCTCTGTTAGGCTAATGATGGTTGCTTCTGCTTAGCATTTTTAGTTTTTTTGTAATTTTTCTTTACAAAATGCTTTATAACGACTACTGTGCATTTTTTTTTTTTTTACAGAATTTGAATTGTTTTAGGTAAGTTTAAGATTAATACAGTAATCTTTGCACGATACAAAGTATACGGGAGGTTGGGAATAGCTTACATGCAAAATATACACATACATATGTATACAATGGCTCCAGTCCCCTTTGTAAAGGAGTCGCCGAGTCAGAGTATACATATTCACATGTAGCTAATACAACTCAGTCTCTCCTCTTAGCTCCCCGGGGATACAAGCTTGCCACAATTCCCTGCCACCACCCTGTTTGAGTCAGTCCCAGGGTAAGTGTGGATGGATAATTTGCCGAGAGGTCTGACAGCTGGAGCTGGTTTACCCTCTCCACTTCATCTCATGGTAATGGGGGTTAACCAGATGTGGTTCTCAGGCTTCATGGTTGATGATCCTTACCATGCAGTCTGGTGGGAGGGATTGTGCTAGCCCTTTGTATGCAAAGTAAATAGGCACTTTTATGTCTTTAACATTCACGAGTTGTGTAACCAATAGGCTACGTCAGATGCAGGACCAATACATATATAATTGTAGTAGGATGGCCCGGGCACCAGCTGCCCTTTGCATTACTACATCTGAAGCTCTTTTTGACTTAGTAGGTTTGGCCAGGACAACTTGATGTTAAGTCTTCCTTCAGTTACGGTTCTTTTCCTATGTCTACGTTTACATCATATATTCTGAAGTATTCTCTACACATCCTTTATTATCCCTTCATATGTCACAAGTCACAACACTCCCCATCTCTGTTTTGTTTATGTTTTCTCGGTCCCTGCACCCAATGAAGGTAATTTTGTTTGCTCGTCCTGATGTCATATTAAAGAAAAAAGAATACAGAAGCTCCCCGACTTACGAACAACCAAGTTACGATCAAAAACCTATCTATTTTCTATCCAAGTATTAATGTATGTATTACTGTACTTTACTACATTATTATTATTATTTTATTAAAATTCATTAATACTATATACTTTCATGTTTTAAGTAGTAGCCAAGAGTCTTTAGCCTAAGTACTGTACAGTACTGCATATGTATGTGCTGCACAGTACTATTTTTTACCTAAACACAACTTACGAACAATTTTACTTACAAACAGACTTCTGGAACCTAACTTGTTTGTAAGTTGGGGATTCTCTCTCTCTCTCTCTCTCTCTCTCTCTCTCTATATATATATATATATAATTATTTATACATTTATTCTCAACAGCTACAGAGTCTGATAATATGTGAACATCTGAAGTATAAAGATAGTGTCATCCAAAGCTATCTCAGATACATGAAGTTTATCCTGAATCTTGTTTACTTGCTCCAGATGTTCCTTCTCATTTGGTGTCATCATGTCTAAAACCTAGTGAAAGAAGACAAAGGTATGTTTACTAGATTTGCATATATATTCATATGTATATTTTCATACATATACTGACTATGAAATGCATGACACTAGCTGAGCTGGTCCCAGTATACGTCAACATAATATCTTTTAAGTCTTTATATCACTAGTGGTACGGAATATAACTTTCTCCTTAGTATTAAATGCATGTAATGGGACACAAGTAAATGAAAGCAGCAATGGAGATGGGGTTGAAAATAGATCCATATTTATAAAATGTATTGTCGTTTTACTCCCTGAGCTGCTTGGCTGAACAACCCAGAGTTCTAAGGTAGGTCATTGTGGATCTCGGGCTTTCCTACAGAGCTCTCAGAAAGTGTATGTTGTGGTGATGGCGTACGTGGATGTGCGTGGTGTAGTTTTCCAGAACGATTCCTGGGATTCTTTCAATGTCACAAGCGAGAAGGAATTTTCGAGAAATGACTACCACAGTGTCGTTTCTTAGTGTAGAAAACAAATGTGTTTTGTAAGTTGCGTTGAGAGATATGGTAATTGCCGAGTGACAGAAGCCTCTCCCAGCTTTTCGTGTCCCATGCGGGGCAGGGGTAGGTTGCAGCGGTTTAGACTCTTTTGCCATTAATCTATTGAGTTGCAGCTACAAAGGGTGGACCTACGCCAAAGATGCTGGCACTCCAGGTCCTGCTTTGCAGGTTATGGATGCTCACTGAAGAAATCGAAGGAATACTACACTTTACAGGATCTTTTCTCCTTGACATATGTCTCAACATATTTTACCTCTTGAATCTGATCCTCAGTGCCGCCAGACTGGTTGAGATTTTCAACAATGGTAGCCACCCTTATGTGTTTCTCCAAGAGACGACGATTGTCGTTGGCCCTCGTCTCTCTCTGCACCATGAGATTGTACAGTGCTTTATATGACCATTCCAAGATCATTCTAACAACCTGCAACATCATAGTTTACTTTAACTTTCATAACAAAAACATCAATAACATAACAGTTTATGTGACCTGGATCTTTATTCTTTTATTGAACAAAAAAAATTTTCATTAAGATGTGGAATTATTGTATTTAAAGGAAATTAAATTGAAGCCAAGGGATTCAGATTCATATCATCATATGAACACTTACAGAGGTCATATCTACATGGAAGAGAAATATGCTCTTGTTAGCAGGAGAGGGAGCCAAAGTCTTCCGCAGTTCATGGATGCGTAAGAAGTTGTCATGAAGGAGCCTGTAAGTCAGTATGTTGGCCTCTTTTTTATCGATCATGCTCATCTCTCCAATCTGGTCTTGTTCCATCATTCGATGCTGTCGGACCAGCCTTGAAGGAGTGCATCATTTCAAATATAAATACATATTCAAATGTTTGTACATATTCTATATAGGGCACAAGGAAAATGTTTGGGGTAAAAGTCAGGTGAGCTTTCAAGAAAAATGTTTGGGGCACAGATCATCTGTGCACTCCATATGTTAATTTACTCTCGGTAATACTCTGTTCTGGGCTTCATCATGCACAAGGAGAAGTAATTATCAATTACTTGTATATGCACATATAAACCATATAATCCTCCGATATACAAGCAACAATTACCTGAATATGCGAGCAGCTTTTGAGCCAAATCTATCTTGCACGATATTATCTATCAGTGCATGCGTGAGGGATTGGAAGGCATTGAACATATTAATCCTATACTGGCCGCCACCTGCATCACCGACTTTTTGAACGCAACCACCGCTCTGCTCCTCTGGAATGTTCAGTTATAATATAATTTCACAAATGGAAGAGATTATTTCAAGAGAATATTATATTAAAAGTTAAAATGCAATCAACAGGTGCATGCAGAACATAAAAGACATTTGCAATGAAACCATAAGAGCCAATGTGGAAAAAAACGTTGTATATACTTATAACCAACTACCACCCATGCTCATAACCTATTATGTGATGAGCGACACCAGAATGGTGTCAAAAATCGTGGAGAAACTTTACCGATAATCTTTAAGTACTGCTCCAAGTACTTTAAGTCTTTTAGGTGATCTCTGATCTCCGAGACGGTTACAGGATTCATGACCGACACCCAAGGATCAGATCGACCGTAGGAAACCTTCAAAAGGGCGCCTAGGCATTCACCAGCGAGCGGATCAACTCTTCTCACTATACTGTTTCGAATTTCGCTGTCCCTGAAAAAGATAATGAATATATTTTTTCTCAAACCATGCAAGGTATCTCATGCTGAACTAGAAAAGTGACCTCAACTGTAGGATAATTACTATGCAGCAGGATTTCCACACACCCTGTTCGAGCATGTATCCTTTGCCAGTTATTTCACAGAGATAATGGAAGGAGGTATTGCCAACCCTTCACTCCTACTCGTCCATCCGCTTGAGTAAGTTACAAGAAATAGCAAACGCAATGTCCATCCTTATCTCTTAACAGCTGTTCCATAGCAAAATAAAAAAAATAAAAATCATTAAGAGACTGATACGAAATACAACTATGAATTCCTAAGTAGTTTTCAAGTCTCCAGTCTCAATCCACAACATCAATAAATAACTAGAACAGGTGTGTTTACCTAAAGTCAATATGAAATCGGTCATAATTTATCCTCCAAAAAATATCACTATATGGGTGACTAACTTCCGGTTTTCCTTCTCCTGCACGGCGAAGCTGAATTTCTTGTTGCAGTGCTTTTAGGTCCAACATTTCTGGAGTTAAGCTACGTATGGAGAGAAAAAAATTAACTGCTGTTCTTGTGTTACCTTAATTGCAACACATTTTTACTTGTATGCATGTATATCTTGAGGACTTTTCTTATCATAATGTATTTTCCATACAAGATCCTGTAACACTTTGTGGTTACAAAAAAATAGAAAGGAAGGAAATGTCATTACATTAAATGACCTCTCAAAGCAGGATGTTGCATTACATTGAAAGGAAAAAATAAAATTTAATTATATTACCTGTATAGATCTTCCGCTTTTACAGTCAGTTTGGGAACAGGTTTATTGGAATCTTGCGGCGCGGGGCAACGTTGTATATACTCATTTTCAATGAGGTTTAAAAGGTGGTTACGAGCTGTGATATGTTGCTGCTCGAAGCTCCCTGGTGATAAAGAACATGGCTAAGAGCTTCATTTAAAACGAGTGACAAGGACTCTATATCAATTGTATAATGATCCTGTTTTATGTCAAAGACTCCCATTTCAATTAGGGGCTAGGATGGTGTCTCCTTTCAAAGGACTATTGTTTTGGAAAGTGCTACCATTACATTGAGTGACTGCCCTTTCTGCCTTCAGATCATGGGGGGGTCTCGTACCAACGACCTGATGAATCAAAGTTACGTGCCCTACGATATTTCTTTTTTCAACATATGAATTCTCGCCCTGAAGCCAAGAGAATGCTAATAACTAAACAAACACAACGAGACATTACTGTAATGCAGTAATTTTTCCATTTTTTTGATAGGTCTGGTCCGTTGCTTTGTGATTATAGTCGACTGTAAGGGTGCCAATCGCAGCTTCAAGAATATAGTCGTTATCTTTAAAGATTGCTGGTTAATTTAGAAGTTAAAGAAAAATAGTTTGAATATTTCTGCATAATGTCGCTGAACCATGGCATGAATAAATATGGTATACAGCCATGTATCGTTTATTGTCCAAGTTCAGTTCAAAAACAACATACAGGCAAATATCCCGCACATCCTCAACCCTTCCATCAGCTGTTTCCCAGCAAGTAAACAAAACTGCTGCTTTTGCTTTGCTCCTAAATCTATTTTTGTTGACTTAAGACACAGTATACACAGGCTATACATACTTTATATAAAAAAAATAACTTGGCTCTTAAGACATTGCATATACAGGTTATACAAGATAAAAAAGAGACATTGCCAGCAATTTCCCTCCACATCCAATTTTTTAAGAGTGCTTTTAAGTCAGAGCATTACAAGTTATACATAATAATATAAAGAAATTGCCGGTATTTTGCTCCTCTATCCATTTAATTGACTCTTTTGACAAAGCATACACAAGTTATATATAATTTAAAATAAAATGAGAATTTCAACAGAATCAACAAGTGATACTAAACTATTATGAAATACCTCTTGAATACTCTCAAAATATAAAGGTAATAATAATTACCTTTATTCATACCATCAGTATTAGCATCATACATTTTAAGCGAAGAAGTAACGATAACATGCGATGCTGTTGCCTGTCCTTCTTTAGAAATGACGTCTATTATCATCTCCGACTGTTCTCCGAATTTTTCTCGTACGTGATATACATACCTGAGATAAAAAAGCAAGAACCAGTGCTATAATTCAAGTCCAGATGCATAAGGCATACAGTTTATTCACAATTTCTATAGGACATGGTAAGAACTGGTGAAAAGTTCCCACTGCTCAATGGAATAAAGGGAGAGAGTGGACTACTGTTGTTGTTGTTTGCAGTTTGTGTCACTATTAATCCCCATTTGAATGGGGTAGACACAGTCAGGTTGGAGCTGGGGACTTAAGGCTGGATGCCATTCCTAATGCCATGTGGTGGGCTCGAACAAGGGTTTGACTCTTCCCAAATAGAGCACTCTAACCACTGCCCTACCACAGTCCCCACACATCTACACTTAACATATTGAGTATTTACCATTTCATCTATGGAAGGAGATTCTGTACCTTGGATATCGAAGAATAAGGAGAACTCTGTCATGAAGGAGAGTGTAGCAAGGAATACCTGGTTTCCATTCGTCCCAGGTGACCAAGTTATGTTTAATGAGCACGGCCAATGCTTCCTTTACCTGTTAAGATAAATCATATTAATATATTTTATGAAGCTAAAGAAGTTAAGAATAATTCATTTTAAGTTATATAACCCAAACAAACAATAATCCTACGTAGAACATATTAGATTATATTCTACATAATTATTTATTATGGTATAAAAAAAAAAATCACTAGAAGTAACACATATTTATGTAGGTGATATACACATCTACCAAGCAGTAATTTTCCCATTATGAAGTAGCATGCTTAGACTTTTGTAAAGAGCATAGAAGGAGCTTTTTTGAGTATCAAGAAGAATAACAGTAGGTGGAAATGAATACGGAATGGCATTGCTACAAGTAGCAATATCACCAGAGCATGAAGGAAGGAAAAAGCTGTAGAATGATTTTAATGACAGTCTAGGAAATGCTACGGTAACTAGTATAGATCCTCGTGGACAATCTGTGACGAATACTAAGATTTTTAATTTGGTACTCTAGCTACCAGTAGTCAGCAATAAGATCCCTCTAAACACCAATACGAAAAAAAAAAATTCCAATATCCCATTTAACAGTTTAATACTACTAACAAATCCCAAGATTACTCATTTGGTACTCTGGCTACCAGTAGTCAGTAACAGGTTCCCTTTGAAAACTGGTAAAAAGAGAAAAGACGGTAAAGGTCCAGTATAACTCCGGCACCATAATTCTACCCTCCTCAATAAGATAGTTACTTCGCATTGGTATATTTGTATAACATGAACTGACCTAACCTAAACCTAACCTTACCTTAGTTCCTACATGGGGGAAAAGTCCAAACCCCGATACTCTATACTAATATGCCAATGCGAAGTAACTTTAACTTTACATTATTGGGGAGGGTAGAATTAAGGCGCCGGAGTTATACTGGACCATTACCGAAAAAACTATCCCAATCTAAGTTTGGAATATTTGTGCAACAAATGCACTAATTTCTGTCAACGGAATTAGTGCCAGTTTGCCGACACATATATGTAAATATCAACCATCTAATCTAACCTGAATCAATCCCTGAAATCATCTGTGTGTACTATACTAATAATAAATTCAGAGGGTAGTTTACAGTTTAGCGGGGCATGCCGCTCGACGACCTCATCCCTCAACTCAGGTAAGTAGTTCGACTGAAGGTTAGGTAAGTATTTTTAGTTAATATAGTAAGATGGGGGTTCCAGGGGGGCGAAGCTCCCCTGGCTAAGAGGTTAGGTAAGTATTTTTAGTTAGGATAGTAAAAATTTTCGTATGCCTAGTTTCACCATTTTTGTTGTGTATTCATCCGCCAGTTCTCTAGTCAGAGCCTATCGCCATCTATTGGTAGGTTTTGAACATTGGTATGCCCCGCTAAACTGTAGGTGTTCCAGATTCAGATTATTCGGTGTCGGCAATATGGGAATCGGCTAACTGGTACTCATGCCACGAGACCGCCTAAAAATGGACTTACTTTGGAAAGGGGCAATTTCGTGGTCGAGCATAAAATCCGGAGAGGATTACTACCTTTCTGGAATAAAGTATCGCCAACTTTAGCCACAATATCACCAAAATACTCCTTAAGTATTTTAAGACAGACTTTTTGCAAATTTCCAGACATTTTTCTTTCACTCGTGTCCTAGTCTGCTCACAAGTCCCGATTTCCCGACATTTTCTTCACAGAAGGTGCAGTTTGTTTACATGTGACAACGACATATTCTTTTTTACTCATAGAATTACCACAATTAAAGTTTTCTGAAGCATATTGTGCACACTTGAAATGATATGCAGTATTGATTTTAATTTTTGTCATCACATATTATTGTTCATAAACTTGTAAGTTATATTTTAAATGTCCCATGAAAGTTTCTTCATTATTTTGAAGCACATTGAGCCCCGATTTTACTAGAAATTTTATTAATATTATTATTTTTTTTTTGTACTTTTACTTTTGGTGGTTTATACACTCCAGTAGAAGGCTTCGCCTCCTCTCAGGTGGGTCTTAAGTTTATTTCTTTTTTTACTTTTTATTTATCTCTCTCACCCATTGAAGGGCCCATTTATAGTAAAGAGTTCGATATCGTAGCATAATTCAAATAAGTATGTTTTCAGTTTCTTCTTCAATTGCACCACATCTTCACTGTCTCTGAGTAGCACTGATAATTCACTATATAATCTTGGAGCACTATATTGATAGGTTCTACTACCAATATTTCGATTAGATCTTGGTTCATGCAGTCTATATTTGTCATTTGCATGTCTCGCTGTGATGTTTGTTCCAAGTTCAAAAGGGACTAAATACTCATGTAAGTATTTCGGTTCTCCGGTCTTTAATGTCTTGTAGGTTAGCAAACATATTTTGTATGCAATTCTTGCTTTTATCGGCAGCCAATGCAGTTCAATCAGTGTCGGTGTGATTCTTTGACGTCGCTATGTGCCTTTTTTTAATCTTGCTGCTTTATTTTGAATTATCTGAAGTTTGTTTAAATAAATTGTTTGGCAAACTATAATAGAGGGAATTGCAATAATCCAATCTAGTTATTATATGGTTATGAACTAGCGTATTTGGGGTATCTTCGTTTATGTACTTTTTGATAAATGTTATATTTCTAAGATGATAATTACATGTTTTTACTATCTTCAATATCTGATTTTTCATAGTTAAAGTATTGTCAATAAAAACATCCAAGTTTCGCACAACTAGTACCAGTTTGATTTTGGATGCTCCAATCTGCATATATTCTAATTTTGCAAAGTCTTTCAAGGTATATTCTGTCCAAAATAACATGCATTCAGTTTTATCATCATTCAGTTTCAATTTCTTTTTAACCATCCAGTTTTTTTTATGTCAACCATTATTATTTTTATTATAATTATTATTTTTAGAAATGTACTAAACAATGCACTTTGAACAAGGAATCGAACAACAGTTTAGTTCAAATGCGAAGTTTAGGATCCTTGAAGTGTTTCCCTGATGGTCAGTTGCTCGCCGGTCCTTGTCGGCCATTTGCTAGGCAGCGGCCATTTTATGAACATTAGTGGGGATGTTTTCCTCAGTGCTCCTGGAATGCCAACCATTTTCATTCCAAAATTGTGTTGAAGCAATATTCAGCTCTAGAATATTAGAGTCAAGGTAAGAATGAACTCATGACAGTGTATTTGCCTAATTGTGCTCACGGAAAAGAGTCATGTGCTCGTAAGATCAGTGTCAAGATCCGTTACATATTGAAATCAGTGACTTGTTAATTTAAGGGGAGGGAAACCCCTCTTGTTAGGAAAAATAACAGTTAATATGCATGTTATGCACCCCTTTTACTTAAGAGCTAATTTAGTTTTTTCTGATTAGTTTCAATATGCTTTTAATTCATCTGTTTTTTGTTTTTTTCTCTGAAATAACTTTTTTTTTGTTACGGTCACAACCAGCTCAGCCTTACCCAAACTTGAAGCCTTCTATACCTTAATAGGGTGAATATGGGTGTTTATACGGCAAAGCGGTACATTCAGGAAGTGGTGGTAACACTGATCTCTCGGGAAAGCTATGGAAAGGGTGCATAAAACGAATCCTAACCCCAGTTTTTCCTGGTTCAGAGCTGTTTTTTCCTAAGATGATTGTTTGCTAGTTTTAAGGTTGGATGGCCGTCCTAACGCCCCACGATGGGTTCAATCTCTTTCTTACACACTGCCACTGAACTCTCTAGGTATTGTTCAGATCTGAAATGCGGTACTTTTTTTTTTTCCATGTAGCACAGAATTAATGGCAAATCAGCAGATCATAGTTACCTTACAACTGCGAGCCTCTTAGACGTCATCCATTATCTGTGAGTTCTTTTCCTATGCTACATGTGCACCGAATATTTTGGCATATTCGTTAACACCGGATATTCGTTACACATCTCTTATTATTCCCTCCCATCTGACAAGTCACAGCACTCTCTACCTCTGTTTCTCTTTACTTTGTTTTCTTAGTGCCCAGGCCCGATGAGGGCAGTTTTATATACATATTCTTTTTGGGCCCGTCCTGGTGTTACACTATTAAAAAAAATTACATCTCATTATCCCTTCACATATGACATGTCACAACACTCCACATCTCTGATGATGCTTGTTTTCTTTCTTATTAATTACTAGGTCTTCATTACTTCGACTATTCTCTCAACCTGTCTTTTTATTGAATAGCGTGCTCTCACTTCTGCCTTGTCTTTAAGTTGCTACTTTTATTTAATGTTTTCTTGGTGCTCGGGCCTGATGAGGGCAATTTTCATTGCCCGTACTGGTGTCACACACACACACACACACAGGGAAAGAAAGCCGAGACCAACAAAAGTAACCTTTGAGAGAGGGGAAACATGTAGGGAAATATTGTTGAGAAAAAAAAGTCTAAAAGACCTTCAAGAATTCAAAGAAGTGTTCATTAGACGATACAGAACACAGGAAGAGATGGGAAAGATTAAAAACTTGTTGCAAGAGGCAAGAAGGTTAAATGATGAAAGAAATGAAGAAGAGAAGAAAAATTTTCATTTCAGAGTTCTTCCAGACAAAGGGGAGATAAAGAAGATAATGACAGAAGATCAGGGGACGGGGCCTCATTAAGATTGTTATACACAAATGCTGATGGATTAGCTGGTAAGGTAGTAGAATTAAAAGATAGGATTCAAAACAGTAAGGCGGATATAGTAGCAATTACAGAGACTAAGTTGAGTGAGGACATAAACAGTGTCACAGTTTTTCCTAAGGGCTTCAGAATACTAAGGGTTGAAAGATCTGAGAGGACTGGTGGAGGGATAGCACTGCTCATAAGTGAGAGGATTCAAGTTGAAGAAATAAACTTGGCTATAGAAAGTGAGTTCAAGGAATTTCTTGTTGCTCGCATAAATACTGGGTCAGAGAGCATTATAATAACTGTTGTATACAACCCACCAAGGAACCAAAATAGGCTTGAAGTTTATGAGGAAAGTCATATAGGTACTATTGAAGTCATAAACTCAGTTGTTAACATGTCACGGGAAAAAAAATGTAGGATTATGATTATGGAAGACTTTAATCATAAAGAGATAGATTGGATAAATCTTGACCCACACAGTGGTGAGGACTCATTCGGGGCAAGATTCCTAGATTGCGCACAAGGGAATTTCCTACACCAACATGTAATGGAACCAACAAGGGCCAGGGGTGGGGATGAGCCATCACTACTTGATCTAGTGTTCACAGATAATGTGTTGGATATTGAAAAAATTGAGTATGAACCACCAATTGGAAAGATTGACCACTGTGTGTTGTTGATGGAGTATATCATTGAAGATATTCTTCCTGAGAGTAGAGGCACTGAGGACATGAGGAGGAACTATCCGAAAGGAGATTACATCAAAGTGAATGAGCTTTTTGCAGTTCTTGACTGGAGAACCTTATTTTACAACAAATCTGTACAAGAAATGTATGACATCTTTTGTGAGAAATATGGGAAGATAGTAGATTGCTGCATACCTGTCACCAAAGTAGGGGTAATTCATGCCAGAGAGAAATGGTTCGATAATGGGTGTAAAAGAGCTAAGGTGTGGAGAGACAAATGCTGGAAAAGGTATAGGAGGAGAAAAAACATAAATGCCTGGCAAACCTACAAAAGAGCAAGAAATGATTATCTAAGTAAAAGGAGAGAGGCAGAGAGAGAGACTATGAGAGGGACATCACCAGGAAGGCTAAAGAAAATCCCAAGCTTTTCCACAGCTTTATCAGAGGAAAACTGAAGGTAAAAGAACAGGTTTTAAGGCTAAAGAGAGCGGATGGAAGCATAACTGAGACGGATGAAGAGATCTGCAAAGAATTGAACAAGGAGTTTCAGTCAGTATTTACAGTAGAAAATGCCCCACCCCCTCAGATTGCAGTGATAGAAGCTCAAGGGCCGGTATTAGAGAACATCAACCTTACAGCCACAGAGGTATGCAAAGCGCTGATGGATTTAGATGTTCATAAAGCTACAGGTCCTGATGACATATCCCCTCAGGTGCTTAAAAAATGTGCAAACTCAATATCAGTGGCACTAAGTATCATATTTAAGGAGTCACTGGAGTCGGGGGAGATTCCAAAATGCTGGAAACAAGCAAATGTGATACCTATCTTCAAAAAGGGAAGGAGGGATACGGCTCTTAACTATAGACCAGTTTCCTTGACCAGCATAGTTTGCAAAGTTATGGAGAAACTACTAAGGAAACATATCTCTCTTCACTTGGAATCCTTCAACTTTTTGTCAGTGAGGCAACATGGCTTCAGAGAAGAAAGGGCTGGGCAGATTGCATATTCCTAGACTTCCAGAAAGCGTTTGACACTGTTCCACATGGGAGACTTATTAGGAAGCTGCAATCAATGGCTAGAATAGGTGGAAATGTTTTGGAATGGATAAAAGCTTACTTAGAAGGAAGGGAACAGAGGGTTAGAGTAAGACACTCAGTGTCTGAATGGAGAAGAGTTAGTAGTGGAGTTCCACAGGGTTCAGTTTTAGGGCCACTTTTGTTCCTTGTATATGTAAATGACCTACCAGAGTCTGTAAATTCATTCATGAATATGTATGCAGATGATGCAAAGATTGTGAAGAAAGTAAAAAACGAGAACAATGGTAGAGAACTTCAGGAGGATCTAAATAATCTGCATGAGTGGTCAGAAAAGTGGCTAATGAAACTCAATACTTCAAAATGTAAGGTAATGAGAATGGGTACAAGTGCAAGAAGGCCCAAGCTTGACTACTCGGTGGCTGGAGTACAACTTCAAGAGACAGAAAATGAGAGAGATCTAGGAGTAAACATACTGGCAGATTTGTCTCCAGAAATACATATAAATGGCATAGTAAGGGCAGCATATGCATTCTTATCAAATGTAAGGGTAGCCTTCAGGCACATGGACAAGGAAATGTTCAGAAATATATATGTAACCTGTGTGAGGCCAAAACTCGAATATGCAGCCCCCTTTTGGAATCCGCACTTGAAAAAGCACATAGCTAAGCTTGAGAAAGTTCAAAGACATGCCACGAAACTGGTGCCAGAAATACGCAATCTCAGTTATGATGAGAGGCTGAGGGACTTAGACTTACCATCACTCGAAGCTAGAAGAGTGAGGGAGGATATGGTGACAGTCTTTAAATTCCTTCATGGTTATGATAGAGTGGATAGGGATCGATATATTGATATGGCTGGCTCTAGAACTAGAGGTCACAGTTTGAAGCTTGGTAAGAAAACTTCTTTGCAGGATGTAAGTAAATACTTTTTCAGTATAAGAGTAGTTGATAATTGGAATTCGCTAAGCGAGGAGGTAGTTAATGCTATCTCAATCCATAGTTTTAAGGACAGGTATGATAAGTATCACTAAGTATAAAATGGAACCGACCAGGAGACGGGAAGATACGAGCTTTGGGCTCTTTCCCGTAAACACAATTAGGTAATCACAATTAGGTAATAATAAAAAAAATGGTTCACATTGCTACACAGTCATGTCTTGTTCCCCATATTGCTGCAGTGATTATAAAAAACAGGCTGACATTGTTATATTTTTCAAGTAAAAGCTCATATACAGTCTTTTAATATTCTCTCTCTCTCTCTCTCTCTCTCTCTCTCTCTCTCTCTCTCTCTCTCTCTCTCTCTCTCTCTCTCTCTCTCTCTCTCTCTCTCTCTCTCTCTCCCTAGTGTTACTTTTCAGTATGGATACAAAGAATTCTTATTTTTGTTATTTGTCAATAATAATTTTATTCAATTATAATTATCATATTTTTCAATATTACTTTTTTTCCGAAGAATACATATTTAAAGAAAACTTCCAGAGACTTGAATTTCATGAATCAATTTTTTTAAAACGATTAAACAGCCAGCAAATAACCTGTTCATTATTCGCGGCAGAGCATATAAGAAAATATGGGGTAAAGGGGGGTATGTTTCCCCTCATGTAGGAACGTAATAAGAAGCGGTGGGCTCTAAAGGCTGAGAAAAGGATTTTGAAGCTGGACTTGTTTAATCTATTTTGGATTTGTTATTGGTGTGGTAATAACTGTTCGGCATTTTTATGTCAAGATACATTTTGCTCGGAGCCATTATCGCTCAACGATTATCATTCATGGCTTAACGATGATCGTCTAACGATTGTCTAGAGCACTAATTCTTTATTTTTGAATGGGGCTGTTTTGCTTCGAGCGACTGCCGCGGTCCATTAAAAAACAAAGTATTAGTGCTCTAGTCTAGACAATCGTTTGACGATCATCGTTGAGCGATAATTGCACCGAGCAAAACATACTTTTAAAAGTTTTAGGCAAAAATTCAAAAATATGCTTGAATGCATATAGTTTTTTTTTTTTATTATTATTATTACTGCTTAGAACTTCTTCTAGATTGCTATATTTTAGGTGTTCTGGAGTTTTCTTTACTTGTCCACATATGGTATGCAGTTTTGAAACGATTTTGAGCTAGCTTTTACTTGTTCATTGTCTCAGGGTCAAAAAGTACTCCCATACCTCCTGCAAAGATGTTTTCTTACGAAGTTTAAAATTATGACCTCTGGTTCTAGAGTCAGCCATATTAAAATATCGATCCCTATTCACACTGTTAATACCATGTAGGAATTTAAAAACTGTCACCATATCCCCCTCATTCTTCTAGCTTCGAGAGATGGTAAGGTTAATTCCCTCAGCCTCTTCTCATTACTGAGATTAGGTATATCTGGCACCAGGTTCATGGCATGTTTTTGAACATTTTCCAGCTTATTTATATTCTTTTTCGAGTATGGATTCCAAAAGGGATCTAAATAGTCAAGCTTTGGCCTCACATAAGTTGCATATGTGTTTCTGAACATTTCCTTGTCCATGTGTTTCTTGTAGTGTATTTTCCACTCTTGATATTTTCCTTCATTTGTGTTCGACTCCTTCCTTACCATGGTCACACATGAACTATATGTTGGGTGAAAGTTTAAACTAGAAATTCAGTGTATACACATACATTATCCCATTCCCCTTTGTAATTGGGGTGGCAGAGCCAAGAAACACCCATTCACCACGATCCACACACACCTCAACTATTCTTCTTAGCTCCTTAATGTTAGCGGCACATTTAGTATGTTTTATGGTATGTGTTTTATGGTATGTTGTTTTATCAAATTCGACTGTTGAGCTATGTATTATCCCATATTTCTGCGGTTAAGCGGAAGACCGCCGAGGTGTGTCAGGAAGCAAGAAGAGGTCTGTGACTGTCAGTGTGTAGAATGGATGCATTATAGTCATTGGATAGGAGTCTTCAGCTGCCATTGTAAGGTCGGGTACTCTTTGGCGCTCAGTAGCTTTGATGTTGTCCTTTTGGCATTAAGATAACCTAACCTAGCCAAAACAGCTTGAACCAAAAGAGCAACGTCAAAAGAGTTTAGTGCCAAAATAGCAGTGCCAAATAGTCCCATTCTGCATTATTAACATGAATGAATATTGCTTGTAGTTCTAATGGCTCACTTGATTGGCTATGTAGGATCTCACCTGTTGTACCTCCCTTGCTGCCATACTTTGAAGGTTTCTCCTTAAATTTTTACTGACTCACTCAAGATCTAGTAATACTCTTGCTGTTGATTGTTCCTCTCTAGGCATGAAATATCATTTCACAGCAAACTTCTTTCGATTCCCTGATGGTTTTGACTGATCTTACTTGGTTATTATTATTATTATTATTATTATTATTATTATTATTATATATATGCAAATGCATTTTGTCTTGTAGATATTTCTATTTACAGTTGTCCTTCATGTTAAATGGTTTTAAAGTGTGGTTTTGAATATACACAGTTAAGAGAATTTAAAAAGAAATTAAATTTTCATAAAATTTTTCCTCTCATAAAAACATTATAAGAATTATAGTGCTGTTCCTACATATATTTCAATTATATTAAGCACAGTTTAGGTATAGTACAGTAACTCAAAGTGGTGAAACAATTACCAGTTTAAGATGAAGGACATCTGTATATGTACTAGTCTCTTTTGCCAAATGCTAAATACATCAGTCATTCTAAGTTGAAAAATAATAATTTTTTTTTTTGCATTGCTAATTGTCTATGGCAATGAATAAGTGAGTTAATTGAACTCTTTTTAGTTGAGATTATTTATTCTTTTGTGCTGCATTAATACTTAACTGAACTTTTTCAGTTAATTTTATTTTATATAATTTTAATGAATAATCTATAAAAATGTCATAATTCGAGACTCCTGTTTTTTTTTTTCTCCTTTTGCAGTGCAGATATTTTCAGCTTTCTCTTTTGGTCATCATTTTCTTCTCTTGATCTCCTTTGCTTAAGCAGTGGGGGTAAACCAGGAGTGACTGCAAGGCCTCACGACAGAAGGTCCTTGCTCACCTACCCTGTGGTTGACCCAAACAGGATGGAGGGGATGAGCTGTGGCGACCCTTTATCCCCAAGGAACTTAGAGGAATGATTAAGGTGTGTCTTGGTTTGTGGCAAATGTGCGCTCTTTGGGTCGGTCACCCCCTTAGAAGGGGGAATGGGGTCATTGCATGTAGACCGATAGATTGTCCTGTTTTTTACTCATGTTTTCTTGTATGTTCTATTTGTCGACTCAGTGAGTGGAGCTGTGGGACTGGGAATCTCTCGCATTGGCTTTTCCTTCCTCAAATAGCCAAGGCATAATAAGAGGTTCCTGTAGAAAATATCTAATCACCACCCTAGTTGGGTGTGCAATTTGACTCTGCTGCCCCACCTCCAAAATATTGCAACTTTTGAGTATAGGTAAATATAGATTATTTCCCAGTTTATGACAAAGTGTTATGTTTTAAGAAATCTATATAAGTTATCTAGTGATACTCTTTCTCCCTTTACTTCATATAAAAAAGAACAGTAGTTTAACTTTGTCTCTCCTGTTTCATATGAGGTTCCTAGTACTATGCAGGACTAAGTGAAGTGTTAAAACTACAGAAGCTAGAAAATGCTTTTAGTTTCTCAGCTTTGAATCTTTGATATCTCTGTAGCCACTCATTTTTTTTTTTTTTTTTTTTTGAGTATCATTAAGATGAGGCGTGTTTACTGAACATCGAAGGTTTAAGTTGCAACATTATAAAAGTTTTCTGGCAATTTGTACTTTTGGAACTTAGCCTAGTATAGTATTAAATGCCTCATATATTCTCTTCCTCTTAGAATTTGGTTTGTCAAATCTAATCTATTGGGGTGCTTCTCTGTGTACTAATTATATATATATATATATATATATATATATATATATATATATATATATATATATATATATATATATATATATATATAATATATATATAATATATATATAATATATATATATTTCCTTTTATTTTCATTCAATATTTTACTTGTACAGATCAGAGCTGTTGAATTTAAGCTGGACACCCTTTCTAGCGCTTCGCGGTGGGCTCGATCCGGGTCTTTCACCTACCAAGTAGAGAATAACCAATACAAAATATGACTGAAGAATACAAAAACTCAATATAACAACTTATTCTCTTTTATTCATGCATCGTCTTAGTAGCATACATTATTCTTCATATTATAACATAACGAACATCTACAAGATTAAGAATTTACCAATTAATTGCTACAAAAATTGTTCTTAAGAAAAAAAAAACTATAACTGAAAATATGAGCTCACTCAGAAATTCTATTATGCACACTTATACTATTTCCTATTTTTCTATGGTAAAAGTAATGCTTAGGAGCCATATACTATATAATGCTCTATGCAAATATATGATAAAGTTTCACATAACTGTTACATAATAATGTGTGCTATAACTGCTAATAAAAATGTAAAAACAGATTATCAAGCCTTTTTAAATACTGCATATAATCTGTATTTGAATGTGGGAATTACAAACCATTAGGTTTTTTAATTCTATCCAAAGTAAATATGAAATACAAGTCTTTACCTCACAAATATTATATATATATATATATATATATATATATATATATATATATATATATATATATATATATATATATATATATATATATATATATATATATATATATATATATATATATATATATATATATATATATATATATATATATATATAAGGTAAAGATAATCGACCCCTGTACACTTGGTTAGTCCAGGTTGGTAAAGATAATCGACCCCTTGTACATTAAATAACCCCGTAAATTGGTACACTTGGTTAGTCCAGGTTGGTAAAGATAATCGACCCCCTGTACTAAAAATAACCCCGTAAATTGGTACACTTTGTTAGTCCAGGTTGGTCAAGGTTAGGTTAGGTATTAAGCTAACCTTCCCTAGCCTAACAATTAATGAAGTTAATGTAATAGGGGTGGCTAATCTTTACCTGCTTCATGAAATATGTATTGTTAGGTAGATATTTTAAAGATGGGAGTCAAATGTAGTCAGGGCCAAACCCAGGTCCTTCATTTTAGTAAGGGTGTTGATGTGACCAGCCAGTTCACGAGTGATTTCCGCTTCATCCTTGCTTTTGTCGCTGAAGTAATGGGCAAACTGAAAGCAAAAGCAAAATAAAAATGTATCACTAAAGTCATTTTCTAATCGGTTTTACGTCACGGACTCCCTATTCTACTAAGGGCTAGGTCGGCGCCTGCCTCAGAAGGATTTTGGTTTTGACAAGTATGATTGCTACCCTGAGTGAATGTCCTTTTTAACCTCAGAACGGCTTAAAGAAGTTCAATGAATAAAACAGGATTAGTAGGAATGTCTAATCTTTTGCCAAAGTACATGATTCACTCGTTCCTTCCATTTTCATGGTGGTAATCACTGAGCCAGCTGAGTTTGAAAAAGCTAAGAGATTATAGTCATCACCACAAGTAATTCTTTACATCTATATACATGAACCATTTTCCCCTTACAAGGGAAGTGGCTGAGTCAAGGCAAAAGACTTTGACTGTCTGGGAAGAGAAAATACAATGAAGGGGGATGCCCAGTCCCCTCGCTCCACCTCATTTAGTCGACTCTTACGACACGCAGGGGAAAGTGGATGAAGTATCCTAGCCCCCTTCAGGGAGAATTTCTTTACATATGCTTTGTGTAATTATCACTGGGGAGTCACATAAATAATAATAATAATGGGAACCGTTATAGAGGCTAGCTCTTAAAAACTTAACGATAACTAGTATTGTTTTGATTCTTATATATCCAATTTAAGAAGAAGAAAAGACACGTGTTCAGTTAACTCTAGTCTGTTCAAGAAAAAGAGTTGCTGTTCTTTCCCGTAGTAACATTCCCGATTCCCAAATTGCCAACACCTAATAATCTGAATTTATTATTAGTATCGTACACACTGGAGATTCCAGGGATTGATTCAGGTCAGGTTAGGTGGTTGATAGTTGGATTGATCTGAATACGAGTCTGCAATTTGGGAATTTGAGATCGGGTACTAATTCGTTTTCTGGACCTCCAGAAGAATTGTGACCAAGGGCTTTTATCATCATTTAGGTTAGGTTACAATATGAGTTTGACCTTTATTAGCATCGACCAAATGAATATTACAAACCTCAACTTTACCCCAAGTGACGAATTACATCTATCCCATTTTTTCAAGAGCACTAATTTTCTGTTGGATATCTCCAAGACTCAGACGTCAAAAGGTAATTAGAATTATGAAACAGTTCAGAGCTATTTGTTTCACATTTTATTTGGCTGAATTGATTAATTACGAAATATCAACTTCAGCTATTAACTGTATATATTTATAATTAGTTTTTGATTATTTATATTATATTGGCTTCGCTCAAACGAATGTGATATTTATATCTGTCGTAAATGGGTCTTTTTTTTTTAAATTCCATTCTTAACCGAGAATAGTTATGGGGAATAATGGGAACCGGTATTTTTTAGGGTAGGGAATCATTAAATATACAAACGTCCACTGCTGGGCGTCAAGTAGGTCATCCAACTGTTAATCCCTCAGCTCAAACAAGTCTGTGTCCACCCCCACTCGAATGGGGATTCATAGCGAAATATGAAACGGGGTAAAGGTCCAGTAAAACTCCGGCTCCTTAATTCAACCCTCCTCAGTACAGTTATTGCGCATTGGCATATTTGTATTAACCTAACCTATACCGAACCTAACCTTGGGGTAGGTTTGTACAAATATGCCAGTGCAAAGTATCTTTACCATATTGAGAAGGGTAGAATTAGAGTGTCGGAGTTATACTGGACTTTTACCTAAAACGGCAAACAAAACATTCTTATCTATCACTAAATGTGTTTTCCTACGCATAGATGTGTTTTTAACACGAAAATGCAGGTCAACATCCTGACCTAGCCTATTAAAGTATAAAAGCTGGTCTCCCCCAAATGGAGAAGGGGTCATTGCTCCAAAAGAGCCCCCCCCCCCCCCCCCCACATTCAAAGTCCCCAAAGGAGACGGGTTAATATGTGAAAATATTTTGTTAAAAATATTTTGCACTTGGACCCGTCTCAATTTGGAATAGAAAATGTGTTTTTTCCCACTGGTTTTTGAAGTGTTTTGAATGAATGTAACCTTGAAAACTGTCCAATAATATATGCTGATGGTACTTAACACAACATAACCTAACCTAAAACAAGTTATTTAACGACAGTTTTCAAGGTCACATACATTGAAACGCATTGGAAAAATTGGCATTTATGACTAGCATACATTTTCCTACGGTTATCAAGGTCAAGTTTATTCACTACACATCAAAAACCACAGGAAAAAAATAATTTGCACCTCCAAATTGAAAAGGATCCATGTTTTCCCCATTGTTACCACGAAAGATGAGAGGGTTTATTTCTGACACATACTAGTGTTAGGTACGTGCTCTGTCTACTGGGATATTTACACTATTGTACTATGTAGAGCAGTAGGTCAAGATTCATTTTATGCACCCGTTATATTTTTGGACTACCTTATTAACCTACGCTAATCTATCCTAACTAAACTAATTGAACTCAAATTTAAAACCTTACACTATGAAAGGGTGCATAAAGCGCATCTTAACCCAACAGTATTTCAAAGACATACTAAAGCGTATCTTAACCCAACATAATTTAAAAGACATACTGTATATTTTATTTTGCTACTTATGAATCATCGTAGGATTATTATTAGATTAGGCTAAGGTACAATAATTACAGATAATGAGGAAGATCATGCACAAGAGTAGCACTCTCGAAACTACAGGAAAAGTATAGTATTGTCTCAAAGCAGAACATTTTCTTATTCTTCAACATACCTCGTTCATAGACCTAATCACAAGTGCAGTTATCCCAAAGACACTCCCACAATTTGCAGTTTGTAAGTGACAAATGTAATTTTGTGATTTCAAATAGATGTTGGAGTGTTTGTGAAATTCGATGACTTTAGAGGTAATAATCTTCACTTTAGTTATTGGCAAAAAGTAAAGAAACACTCAAATTCACCTTTGTATGTCTGAGTGAAGAAGTGAAAAGGGATTATGGGGATATGACTATTTTTTTTTTCTCTCTCTCCCCCAATTTAATGTGCCAATTAGTCCCCATTCGAATGGCGGTGAACGCACAGATGTTGGAGTAGGGGGATTAAGGTTGCATGCCATTCCTAACATGCAGCGATGAGTTATTTGTACCCTTGGCTAAATCCTTATTTTAATATGATTAATAACACAAACTTCATAATGTAATTAAATATTTAAGGTAATTTTAAGGAAATTTTCAGGTAGTTTTAAGTTGTATTTCAAAGTGTAAGGTAAAAAAAACAACTATCTTTAGAGAAATTTTGAGTTATAACACCTAGACCCTGATAAAAAAAATAAAACTACAAGGTAGTGATGACAAAGTTCTAGATATATGAAGTAAATACTTGAGATCGAGGTTTTATTTTGTTTCTTGTAACCAACTCCGCATATCAATTGTACAGGGACTGTGAGTGGAAAATGCCGAACATTATCATAATAGCTAAAATAATCTATATTTTTAAGGAAAGATACGAATCAGCGAATTGAAATAAAGTCCAAGAGAAGGGAAGTCACATGCATAAAGTTCTTTCCCATAAACACAAATTTGGTGATTACTTAAACCTGGAAATCTGTATCTTACCTCAGCATCACCTCCTTGGTCTAAATTCTTCCCTGCCTTATGATAGAGTCGGTGCATGGATTTAGAGAGATGCTTAGAGTTGTCCAGCATGGTTTGTAGATAATCGACATATTTATCTTTTATCAACCCATCTGTGCCTGACATCTGAAGTTGAGGCTGTCAAAAAACACAGATAGTAATAACTCTGAATATAGCAATGATGAATATGTATTGGTACAGTAATGTATATGATAATATCTAGTGTCGTCAATTTGTATATAAAGACACTATTGACAGTTTTGCTTATTCATTCAAAAAACAGTTATCCCTATTCATGAACAATTTGCAGATGAAAATAGAAATGATGAATAAGAATTTTTATATTTTATATGGTAATATCTAAAGTCGTAAATTTGATTCTGAACACAGAAGGTATTACCAGTTTTTACTTATTCGTGGAAAATCCATTTACCCTTGTTCACGTACACTTTACGACTGTATGAGCCTACTTGCCACGACAGCCATGAGGCAAAAGAAAATTTTTTTGAACATTTTCTTGAGTCATTAAGTAGTAGTGAGCAAAAACTCTATAGTTTCTTACTGGGTAGCATCACTGAAATGAGGATTCACAAGTAGGTTGGTCCAAGGGACCATTCGCCCTTTGCAATACTACAGTTGAAGGTCTTGTGGACTCAAATGAGACTGGCCAGGACCACCTGATGTTAAGTCTTCCTGCAGTCAGAGTCCTGTGCCTATGCTTACATCTACACCGAATATTCTGATGTATTCATTACACATCCCTTATTATCCATTCTCATCTGACAAGTTGCAACACATCACATATCTATTTCTCTTTGCTTTGTCTCTTATCATTTTTAGGTTTTCATTACTTTACCTATTCTTTCAGTCTGTCTTTTTATGATTTACCATTCGGCCTAGTCCTTAAACTGCTTCTTTTTCTTGGTGCCCGGGCCCTATATGTGCAATATTTTTGGCCATCCTACACATGAAAGAAAAGCACCCTGATTGTGTTTGCAGACAGTGCAGTGTGCACTTTAATCAAACAGTCTGCTATGTTGTTGATAGTTATTTTAACAGTATTAAAGCTTAGTGTGAATGGGAGTGAGAGTTTATAGTGAGAAAAGGAAGTGATGAGAATCTCCTGAAATGTGTTCTAAAAAACAAAAAAAGTAGCCTTACAGGAAAGAAAATAAGTAATCAAGCACTCCTTGAATCTGCACCAGAAAATGCTAAAGTGCCTAACAGTGGTTCAAGATGAATCTAGAAAAGATGGAACAGTGCATTTAGTATGTGGATCAGTAAGCTGGTGAATGCTAACAAAATATTATTTTGGATACCGCTTACAGATTTAAGTCCAACAAAACTTTGGGCATATTAAACAAGGCCAGTAAGTATGATATACTTCTCAGCTAGTGGCTGACTAGCATGATGGAAAGCCATTACCCCTTTACTTGCAACAGTATCTTTAAGGATATCCTTTCATGGAATAGTGTACAAAGGTATCTCATATGGGCATGGATAATTTCATTTTAGTGTGTTTTCCCTCAGACGGTAATGAAGTGGGAAATGATATCTGGCATATGTTGTTTTATTACCATATATGACTTGAAGTTTTTTCAAACTGGGGGAGTTAGTAGCTTTTATAATGTCAAGGAGGCTAAAGGACTTTTGCGATGAGGCGTGGTAGATCATTCCCACTCACTGAGGTGTATTTAATTTCGTTGACAGGTTGCTAGGAAAGAGTAATATAGCACGTATGCACAATATAAAAGCTTGTTAGCGTAAATAGTAATGTACCTATTGATACTGCGAGTGATGCCAAATCTAAAATTTTAAAGTATTATTGTAAATTACAGGTGAATGAGGGTTTTCTAAATTACAGATAGTTCTCCAACCGCATGATAACATCCTCTGAAATTAATGTTAGTTGATGTTAAATAAAGGAAAGTACCATAGAAAGCAGATATTCTGATTGCTTTACTATAATAACATTTACATACTTGGAAATAAGCACTACTAGCAGTATAAGTGTTTTCCAAGGGTCACAAAGTAATGAGAAAAGAGAGATCAGATAGGACTGCAGGAGGAAGCAATTTGCTTGTAAGTGAAAAATATCAGGTTGCAAAAGTTAATATCACAACATAAAGTGATCCGATACAGTTATATACTCACATTTCCTGCAAATACGAAACTGCCCTTGAAGTCTGGATCAGTACTAGGAACTTTACCTCCCCTCTGGAGGTACTTTTTCAAAACATCCATACCTTCTTCCCAGTGGCGATCACTTGCCTCTAACAAGAACTTTGCCATACCTGGATGCTGTATGTACTGGCTCCCATACTGTTTGCTCTGGAACATACATATTTGGTATAAGCATACGGATATTGTAATGGTAAGCATTCCCAAGAATCCCATGTATAATTAAATATTTCCATAAATTGTTAGGTTAGGTGACGTGCATTGTAAAAATAAATAACCCTAGAGTACCCTGGGGTTAATCTTCTCGACAAGATCCAAATATACAATACTCCATAACACCATTTTCGGTCTGCAGATTAGTAAATCAGTGGACAAAGGTTTGGATATACTTTAGAAACATAATTATATGAAGAATTTCACTGCAATAGTTACATCCAAAACACTAACAGGCATCGATAAATTCACTCTGTTTCTCAAAGGAATTGCTATGTATATTACTAACAATAACTAGGATGCAATTATGTATTGGTACCTTGAAGTGCAGAGGTGTTATGCAGTTGTCCCATATATTACACTATTTTAAATGGTAGGGTTATGAATACACATGGTTGTAAAATAAAGAAAAAGCATTTAATAAAATTTTCCCCCCAAAAAAGTATATTATAACAATTACAATACAGAAGCTCCCCTACTTACGAACAACAGTTACTAACAATCACAGATACGAACAAAAACCTACCCATTATCTACGCATGTGTTAATGTATGTACAGTAGAACCACCTACAAATGCCCTAAACCACGAACAAATCAACCTACAAAGACCATTTTTGAACAAAGTTTGAATCGACCCGCGAACAATCCTCGAGGTACAAACGCACGTCCTCCTGGGTGACCGCATGTTGTTGAGTTCACAGATCAATGTGGCAGGATAAATCAATAACAGACATACAATATATAGCTTTAATATTGTAACCAAAAGATATCGTACATCGACCGCTCCTCTACATTCTCCTCCCGATCCCAACATAAACAAACAAAAGACGCTCGAGAAGTGCAATTTCGTATATAAATAATTTGAACAGAATTAACATACTCCCTCTCTTTCAAACATAAAGAAAATGCTTAAAAAAATTACAAAGTTATACTGTATGCTGAATAAAATGCAGAGCTTAAAAGTTGATTGTAACAACAAAAACATAGTAAATAAAAAATTTTCCTTTTAAGAAATGAATATTCTTTAACTTTTCCTCACAAAATCAATACAACATAGCACTCTATTTGATTATAATTTCAAAGATCCATTTTCAAAGACTAGCTATTTTCAAAGACTTTACTCCCTTTTTTATCAATACAACAGCCAAATGTGCTTTTGAATCCACCCAAAATATCTTTAACTCACCATTTTGAACCATTTCTTTGAGAATAGCAATGTCAATTCTTAATTTCTTTTCTGATACATTTTTAACTGAGTGCACATTATCATAAAGTGACCGGTTATCTACAATGAGTTCTTCAGGCAATTTTCCTTCTTTGTCATACAGTTTTTGAGACAATATACTTTCTAGATAATAGGCCATATTCACTGCCTCAGCAGCTGCTAGTGTTTCTGCTGCAAGTGTGCTTTTTACAACCCCTCTTATTTTCTTTGCCTCCCAATACAATGGACAACTATTTCCATTTTCACCCACAAGAAAAATGACAAAGCCCCCAGCACTACCAAATTCATCTGGGAGATTAGCATAGGAAGCTTCACTGTCCGCAACCAGTAGAGAGAAAACACCAGAAATACAGCCTGTACCTGAACAGTTGCACGACAGTTTTAAGGAAGGGGACTCTCCTCCTCCTCCTCCTCCTCCTCCTCCTCCCTCCTCCTCCTCCTCCTCCTCCTCCCTCCTCCTCCTCCTCCCCTCCTCCTCCTCCTCCTCCTCCTCCTCCTCCTCCTCCTCCTCCTCCTCCTCCTCCTCCTCCTCCCTCCTCCTCCTCCTCCCCTCCTCCTCCTCCTCCTCCTCCTCCTCCATGTTTTATTTTAGTACAGTTGAATATACAGTGCAGTATTTTCGTATAATTAAGGTTATTTTTCATTTATTTAAAATTTTTTTTGTAGCATATAAACCCATAAAAAAATTGAAAAGGTGTATTTCTGGGGCTGGGGAATGGATTAATTTGTTTAACATACATTTCAATGGGGAAAATTCTTTCCACTTACGAACATTTTGACTCACGAATGAGGTTAAGGAACGGATTAAGTTCCTGATTAGAGGTACCATTGTATTACTGTGCTATACTGTATTATATTATTATCACTGTATTAAAATTCATTAATACTGTATACTTATTGTTCTATGTTGTAGTTAAGTGTCTTTAGCCTAAGTGCTGTACATTACTGCATATGTATGTACTGCACAGTACTTTTTGTTTTGTTTTACCTAAATACAACTTACGAACAATTCTACTTATGAACGGACTTCTGGAACCTAACTCATTCGTAAGTTGGGGAGTGTCTGTACTGTTTTTACAGTTATATTGTATTTGGCACAGTTTATGTACAGTGCAGTAATCTAGGCATTATTCAAATTATACAGGAGCTTGGAGATAGATTATATGCTTAGTTTATACACATTTATAAAAGTCTTTTGACTATAGGTGATTTTTAACATATGCTGGAAGTGATAGAACCAATTACCAACTTAAGGATAATTGTTACTTACATAACATGACTGATGACTCAATTACTTACTGTCAATAGGTAATTCATAGAGAACTTCATATGTTCCTTCATTAGTTCCAGGACTTCTGTACCGTGGCATTCTACATAACAGGAAGAAGTAGACCTTGAATTTGTTGGAATGGTGCACACATGGGGCTCTGAAATAGGAATTGAAAAGGATAATTAGATAAACTTTAACTTTAAATAAAAAAATAGAAGCTTTCAACTCAAGAGTTTGTATTTGTATTTGTGTACCACAGGATATATAAAGCTCATTTTGTATAACCTGAATCTACAGAGCAAATACTGTATAGTTTGAAATTACAGAGCAAATACTGTATACTCTGAATATACATTCCAAATACTGTATAGTGTAAAGTCTGAATCTACAGAGTAGATTCGTAATAATCTGAGCTACATAGCAAATACCTGTACTGTAAAGTCTTAAGCTACAGAGTAGATTCTGAATAGTCTGATCTACATAGCAAATACTGTATAGTCTGATCTAGAGAACAAATACTGTATAGTTTAAATCTACAGATCAATTACAGTATAGTCTAAATCTAGAGTGCAAATAGAGTATAGTCTAAATGTACAGAGCATATACTGCATAGTCTGATCTACAGAGCAAATACTGTGTAGTCTTAAACTACAGAGCAAATAGTGTATAGTCTTAATCCAAACAGCAAATTCTGGAAAGTCTGAATCTACAGAGCAAATACTGTATAGTCTGAATCTAATGAATAAAGACAGTATGCTCTAACTCTACAGAGCAAATGCTATAGTGTATCACTAACTTACTTGCACAGCTTTCCTGTCTCTCCTGTCTGTGTAACAGTAGAGATCCTGATTGTCCTTCGGCTTGTATCAAAGTTATAGCCACGAGGAGCACACAAACATTGACAACTAGCACACGCATCTGCATCAGAAGAAAGAATTTTTATAATTTTATATCCATACAGCGTGTGTGTATATAAATAAATATATAATATATATATATATATATATATATATATATATATATATATATATATATACATACACGCGTGTGCATTCGCGGGCGTGCGTGAGTGAACATGTGACACGCAAATGAGCAGAGGTCAGCAATGAAGGAAAAATGAAATGATGGGAATGCTGCAATATTTTAGGCCTCAGCTCTGCATTGTTATTTTTTCCTCGTATCTGACCTCTATTCAGGTTTGTTACAAGTCACCTAGGACCCCTAAAGAGCATAATTTCAATAACATCCTTCCTTTTCACCAAAAGCTAGGCGTCATAAATGATGCTTTAGGCAAACAGTCTTCATTCACTTTTAACTATCCCATCACCCTAAGAAAGGAATTAGTTAACGTCAGCCAAAACAAAAAGTTAATACGGGAGTATATAAAATCAACTGTAATTGCAGTAAAGTTTACATAGGACAGACAGGTCATTCTCTAGCCAAGAGAGTCTCTGCACACAAGAGGGCAGTGAGATATAATCAAGAAAATTCGGCACTTTTTACACACACCAACAAACAAAATCATAGTATTGATTGGAGTGGTGCCACTATGTTATTTAGGAGCACTTGTCAATTCAAATGAAAAATGGTGGAAACTTCCCTCATTGAAATGAAGGACAATCTCGATTTATCTAGGGGGCAATGGATCCCTGACGTAATTGATAAAACCCTTCTGAAGCACAGCCTCAATGAAGTCATTCTGCAAGATAAACCCCCAACCATATTGTAGTTTTTCATTGTGTATTTCTTTATTGTTAATGTTTTCTTTTTTAATATTGTTTTGTCTCTATTTGCGGTATTACTTTACTATTATCATTATTATTTTTATTACTATTGTTGCTGTTGTATTTTTATTATTCATATTATTATATTTGTACTGGATGTTATTGCTGTTACTTTTGTTTGCATTTCTGGTATTATTATTATTTTTAGGATTATTACTATTGTTATTTGTATTATTATTAGCAGTAGTCTCATCTTTCCCAATATTTTTATTTTTATTTTCCAAATTTGTTCATTATCTTACACACTTTTTATTCTTTATATACAATTGTGTGAGTGAATATGTGTGCATCTATATATTTAAATCAAAGAAAGAAGTTGGGGAGTTAGAGGAGGAATGAGGGTTGATGATAGAAGGTTTTGTGGGACATGCAAGTGATGTGTGTGGAAAGACGTTTGTTGGAGGTGGCATGAGAAGGGGCAGCGAGTGGTGGAATGAAGGGGTGAAAATGAAGGTGGAAGAGAAAAAGAGGGCTTTTGAGGAATGGCTGCAGTGTAACAGTAGGGAGAAGTATGAAATATATAGGGAGAAAAATGTGGACACCAAGCGGAAGGTAGAGGAAGAGAAGAGGTTGGCAAATGTTAGGTAGGGACACGATTTTAGTAGGTCATATGAGGAAAATAAAGAAGTGAAGAGAGTAAGGAAGAGTGGATCGAGGATGGAAGAGACAGTGAAAAATGTGAATGGACAGATGTTAAGAGGGAACGATGCAAGGAAAAGATGGGCAGAATATTTTGAGTGGTTGCTGAATGTTGAGGAAGATAGAGATGCAGCTATAATGGCAGTGGGGGGTGTTCAAGTGCCAGTAATGGGAGATGAAAATGAGAGAGATTAAAAGAGAGGAGGTGAAAAGGGCAGTGGATGAATCAAAAGCAGGTAAAGCACCTGGAAAGGATGGTGTGAGAGCGGAGATGTTGAAAGAAGGGGGTGTGACTGCATTGGAATGGTTAGTGAGAGTGTTTAATATATGCTTTATGGTGTCAATGGTGCCAGTGGAATGGGTGATTGCTTGTAAAGTGCCCCTATACAAAAGTAAGGGAGATGTGTATGAATGCAGTAATTTTAGGGGTATAAGTTTGTTGAGTGTGGTAGGAAAAGTGCATGGTAGGATACTGATTAAATAGGATTAGTGATAAGACAGAAAATGTGATCGCAGAAGTGCAGAGTGGTTTTAGGAGAGGTAGAGGTTGTATAGATCAGATTTTTATAGTTAGGCAGTTATGTGAGAAATATTTAGCAAAGGATAAGGATGTGTATTTTGCATTTTTGGATCTGGAGAAAGCGTATGATAGAGTTGAGAGAGAGCAATGTGGAATGTTTTGAGGTTATATGGAATTGATGGTAGACTGTTGCAAGCAGTGAAGAGTTTGTATGAGGGCATTAGAGCTTGTGTTATGGTAGGGAATGAAGTGAGTGAGTGGTTTCCAGTGAGTGTGGGACTGAGACAGGGATATGTGATGTCACCATGGCTGTTCAATTTGTATATTGATGGAGTCGTAAGAGAGGTGAATGAGCGAGTGCATGGTCGAGGTTTGAGAATGGTAGATGGGGATGATAACGAGTGGGAGCTGAATCAGTTGCTGTTTGCAGATGATACTGTGGTGGTGGCAGATTCAGAGGAGAAGCTGTGTCAGTTAGTGTCCGAATTTGGAATGGTGTGTGAGAGAAGGAAGTTGCGAATGAATGTGGGAAAGAGTAAGGTTATGAGGTGTACAAGAAATGAGGATGATGCTGGATTTAATGTCAAGTTGAATGGAGAGACACTTGAGGAAGTTGATCAGTTTAAGTATTTAGGCTCGGTCATAGCTGAAAATGATATAATGGAAGCAGATTTGTGTTACAGAGTGATTGAAGGATGTAAAGTGTTGGGTGCATTGAAAGGAGTGATGAAGAATAGAGGGTTGGAAATGAATGTTAACAAAGTTTTGTATGAGAAAGTGGTTGTGCCAACTGTGATGTATGGATGAGAGTTATGGGGTATGAAAGTAAGTGAGATATGGAAACTAAATGTGTTTGAGATGAAATGCCTGAGGAGCATGATTGGTGTATCTCGGTTGGAGAGGGTTAGGAAGGAAGTAGTGAGAGTAAGAATGGGTGTGAGGAGAGATTTGGCAGCCAGAGTAGATATGAATGTTCTGAGATGGTTTGGCCTTGTGGAGAGGATGGATGATGAGAGACTGCTGAAAAAGGTGATGAATGCGAGAGTTGATGGGAAAAATGCTAGAGGGAGGCCTAGGTTTGGGTGGATGGATGGAGTAAGGAGAGCCCTGAATGATAGGAGGATGGATGTGATGGAAGCAAGTGAGCGTGCTAGGAATAGGAATGAGTGGCAAGCGATTGTGACGCATCTCTGATGGGCATCTGCTGTTACCACAGGGCTGCATCTTACATAGGTAGCCCTGTGGTAGGGGCAGTAGGAGAGTTGGCATTGTGAAGCGACACAGGTTGTGGATGAGCCTGGAGGATGGGCTGTGGCACTCCAGCAGTGCCATCTGAATGGTCGCTAGCTCGCTCGTCATTGCCCATAGAGCAAAGTAATCCCCGTATTGTTTTTTTTTTTATGTTGGCTACCACCCAAATTGGGGGAGACAGCCAAGATATATGATGATGATGTATATGTTTATGTATGTATATGTATGTATGCATATATAGTTTTATATATGAATATGTTTTTGTATATTAAAGGGATTATCTACTTACGATCTATAATCGTAATTAGAGATTAACATTGTTAATGACTTATTAATGATTTTGTCTGTTTTCTTTGATTGAGGGTATTATATCTTTTGGATTAGAACTGACTTACTATCTTTAATTTGCAATTCCCACAGGTCTCCTGAGTCTTTTTGAACTCCCTTTGTCATTGTTATTTTACACTCACTTGTGCTTGAGAAGGGGTCTAGTTAGGACCTGAACTATAGCGATATTTTTTCTATGTATTGTTTCACTGATGGGCTTCCTTACCATATATATATATATATATATATATATATATATATATATATATATATATATATATATATATATATATATATATTATATTATATAACTTTACAAAAACTAATAAAATTTGTACCTTAATTCAAATTCTGTCTTATCCACCAATCTCACGACACTTAAACAGCCTGATCACATAGTGGCATTAGGATGTTAGTAACGATATGATAAATTTCCATCTTACTGATAATGTATTATCTATTAGATTATCATTAGACCCTGTTGAGAAGCCAATTTGGAAATCTCTGTCGTGGATTTTTCTTCAATTCTGTACTTTGTTTTTTTTTCTGTCTGTCGTTTTCCTTTGTGTGACATTACCTCATCTCTGCATTGTCCTTAACCTTTTTCTTTTCCTTCGTCTTGGTATTTTCTCGTGCCCGGGCCTTTATTAATGAGGGCAGTTTTTGCCTGTCCCGGTGACACTCATAAAATAAAAAATAATAATCTATATATGGCTGAGTCAGAGCAAAAAATTTGACTCTGTGGAAAGAAAATAAAAAAAGTGATATTCCCAGTCCCTCTGCCTTGCCCCATGTAGTCGACTTTTACGACACTCAGGTGAACACGGGGGTATTCTTTCCCCCCTCAAATGAAAATAGAAATTATTAGAATCTTCAATTAATCTACTTCTCGTGTCAGAATTCGAACCTGGGACCTGTAGAAGAGAACTCCATAGCTTAGGTTGCTGTGGAATTCTGCACTACAAGTCCCAGGTTCGAATCCTGAGAAGGATGGTAGATTGTTTAAAGACCTTTAAAAATGTGTAACTGCATTGCATTTGTTCAATCGAGTAATAATAATAATTATTATCATTATTATAATTGTTAGTTGTAGTAGTAAACAACTCATAACGTTAATGAGGGCCAGACGCAGTGACCATCTCTCTCTCAAACAACAATATTCTTCCCCCCTCCAGCAACCCGCATATATCCCCCACCCAGTAGCATCACAACCATGCATAGTTCACGTGATAAACACAAAGGACTGTATACAAGCAATATATATATATATATATATATATATATATATATATATATATATATATATATATATATATATATATATATATATATATATATATATATATGACTATACACCTCCATTTTAATGGAAATTAATTGACATAGATAAAACTAAGCAAAAAAATAGTGATAATTATTTCTCAATGATTTTCCGTCATATCCGTATTGAGGTATTTACACTTTTACAGCATTGCCAAAATGAAAAAAAAAATAGGTTTATCAATTTATTTATCATTCTTATTATTAATAACTAAATTGTAACATCTATTATCACGACTGAGCGATAATATTTAGTCTATTTTGCTCTTGACAATCTCACGAGTGGACGAACATACTCACCATTTCTGATTGGCTGTGGATTGTGAGACTGCGAGTGTCTATTGCGTCTTTTTATCTTTGTCAATTCTCCCTCTGGCCCTTGTCAACGTTTCAAGTATTAAGTGGCACTCGAAATGATAACGAGACTTGGATTCCAAGATGAGACAAAGAGGTAGTTAGTATTTTGTTGAATAATATCGGCTCAAAAATGCTGCGACACTACACTGAGTGTGCTACAGCAATACCGAGCGAAGGTTGGCTGGATACTGAAAGAGCTCTGAGGTGGGGCCGTCGTACCCAGATCCCCCCCCCCTCTCTCTCTCTCTCTCTCTCTCTCTCTCTCTCTCTCTCTCTCTCTCTCTCTCTCTCTCTCTCTCTCTCTCTCTCTCTCTCTCTCTCTCTAGGAGCCTTCCAACGTCAATATCCTTGAGGCTCTTGAAAATAGTTTTTTCCTGAACTTATTCTAAATAAAAAATCAAAAAATATATTTCCATTTTGTACAATGGTTATTCAACATTAATAGTAACTTATAAGTAGACATGCAATTAAACTAATAAATAAGAGGGTTAGACATATAGTTAAATTAAATGTAGCTTTCATAGAAAATAATAATGCTGTATTAAAAATGTTAACAATAATGTTAATAATAAAGTAGTAAGTATGCCACTAGATACAGGATCGTTATTATCGGCATCATTTCCATATTTGTTTCCTTACAATGAGAATAATTAGTTCTTAATGAGCAGCAACTATTTGTCCAAAAGAAAACTATATAGTTTGCCTTTGAAAGCTGTGAAGGAGGATGCATTTTTAAGATGCTCTGGAATATTATTCCAGAGTGTTGGCCCTTTGATAGTGATCATCTTTGAACCTGCTTCTGTGTTTGTTCTGTGAATACAGAGCTCACTGCTCTGTCTTGTGTTGGTTCCCCTTATATCCCTGACTTTTTAAATCAAATAGCCAGCTAGGATAATGATGGTCCAAAATTTTGAATACAAAAACATAAATAGCATTAAGAACTAATTATTCTCATTGTAAGGAAACAAATATGGAAATGATGCCGATAATAACGATCCTGTATCTAGTGGCATACTTACTACTTTATTATTAACATTATTGTTAACATTTTTATTACAGCATTATTATTTTCTATGAAAGCTACATTTAATTTAACTATATGTCTAACCTTCTAAGCTAAATTTTGTAACAACAGTGATCTGAAGATAATAATAGACATTATATATATATATATATATATATATATATATATATATTATATATATATATATATATATATATAACCAAATATGCACATTACATATGTGAAAACATGAATAATTTTTACCCTGACCGGGACTTGAACCTGGAACTTATTATTACAAATCCAAGGCGTTACCAATTACACCACAGAAGGTTAAAGGGAATCTAACCTCTCAGCTTATATATATATATATATATATATATATATATATATATATATATATATATATATATATATATATATATATATATATATATATATATATATATATATATATATATATTCGAGACAAGATACTGACTTCTTTATCGGAAGATGCTCTGTTAATCGATTCCTGAATGGAATAATTCGTTATCTATTGATGTACTTATGACACGAGATAAAGGATTGTGTTATTTGGTCTCCTTTAGATTGATGTGGTGGTAAGCGATTCAAGTAATTACTTTCCCACGGTAATTTTTTTTATGTTATGTCAGTTCGCTGTCTTTTATCGTTGTTAATCTGATCTATTCTGTCAAAATTTCTTACTTTTAGAGTGTGATTTTTTTTGACGACTCTCTCTCTCTCTCTCTCTCTCTCTCTCTCTCTCTCTCTCTCTCTCTCTCTCTCTCTCTCTCTCTCTCTCTCTCTCTCTCTCTCTATATATATATATATATATATATATATATATATATATATATATATATATATATATATATATATATATATACTTACCCTTGACTTCCCGTATCCTGGTCGGTTCCATTTTGTACTTAGTGATACTTATCATACTTGTCCCCAAAACTATGGATTGAGTCAGCATTAACTGCCTCCCCATTTAGCGAATTCCAATTATCAACTATTCCTATACTAAAAAGTACTTCCTTACATCCTGCAAAGAAGTTTTCTCACGAAGCTTCGAACTGTTAACTCTAGTTCTAGAGCCAGCCATATCAAAATTTCGATCTCTATCCACTGTGTCATAACCATGAAGGAATTTAAAAACCGTCACCATATCCCCCCTCAACATTCTAGCTTCGAGTGATGGTAAGTCTAATTCCCTCAGCCTCTGCTCATAACTGAGATTGCGTATTTCTGGCACCAGTTTCGTGGCATGTCTTTGAACTTTTTCCAGCTTAACCACGTGCTTTATCAAGCGCGGATTCCAAAAGGGGGCTGCATATTCAAGCTTTGGCCTCACATAGGCTACGTAAATATTTCTGAACATTTCCTTGTCAGTGTGCCTGAAGGATAAGATTACATTTGCTAAGAAAGCATATGATGCCCTTACTATGCCATTTATATGCATTTCTGGAGACAAATCTGCCAGCATGTTTTCTCCTAGATCTCTCATTCTCTGTCTCTTGAAGTTTTTCTCCTGCCTCCAAGTAGTTAAGCTTGGGCCTTCTTGTACTTGTACCCATTTTCATTACCTTACACTTTGAAGTACAGGTATTGAATTTCATTAGCCACTTTTCTGACCACTCATGCAGACTATAAAGGTCTTCCTGAAGTTCTCTACCACTGTTCCCGTTTCATACTTTTTTCACAATCTATGCATCGTCTGTAAATATATTCATGAATGAATTTACAGACTCTTGTAGGTCATTTACATATACAAGGAACAAAAGTGGCATTAAAACTGAACCCTGTGGAACTCCACTACTAACTCATTCTCCATTCAGAACCTGATTGTTTTACTCTAACCCACTGTTCCCTTCCTTCTATGTATGTTTTTATCCATTCAAAGACTTTCCACCCATTCTTGTCATTGCTTGCAGCTTCTTAATAAGTCTCCCATGTGGGACAGTGTCAAATGCTCTCTGGAAGTCTAGGGATATGCAATCTGCCCAGCCCTCCCTTTCCTGTAAGATTTGGGTTACCTCATCATAATATTCTAATAACTTTGTTACTGTTGATCTACCCTCTCTGAAGCCAATATGCCTCACTGACAAAAGAATGATGGATTCCAAGTGAAGAGAGATAAGTTTCCTTTGTAGTTTCTCCATTACTTTGCAAACTATGCTGGTCAACGAAACAGGTCTATAGTTTAGAGCCGTTTCCCTCCTTCCCTTTTTGAAGATAGGTATCACGTTTGCTTGTCTCCAGCATCTTGGAATCTCTCCTGTGTATGTGTGTGTGTGTGTCACGTACAACTTCTAATTCTAGTATTATGACATGTGATATCACGACACTCAAGGGTAAGAAATCATCAGGTCAGTGATTCAATACAAATAAGGGTACGTCAGAGATAAGTTAAATGGGTATAAGTAGGGTAGATATGCCCTAATTTCAGGATACATAACTTTACCATATATCTATATATATTTACTTTTTTCTTTTACATTTTATCAATCACTATTATTCCCCATTATGGAGGTGGACAGGCTGCAGCTGGGGAATTAAGGCTGGATGCCCTTCCAGACGTAACTCAACAATTTAAGGGGTCACTTTGTGTTCTGGGGGTCGCTAATCCTTACCTGATATAAAATAGACACCTCCCTCTAATTGTGGGTCTTACGGCACCTCTGCATAGGGTCGATGTAAATATGAGTCATTGCTGTTGTTGTCACCTAACAGATTTTTTTTATATCACTCCCAAACTACTCCCTCGGTTACATGCGCCTTCTTCGTTGCTACTTTGATAGGAACTGCCTCTGTCTTCCGTAACTCGTATGACCTATCTTAAAAAACTAATCTATCATCATTTCAGGGCCTAATCCTACCTTATATCTAGGTCTTCTTTACTTTGACTAAGCTTTCAGCCTGTATTTTCCTTATTTTCCTCTCTCTCCTCTCTCTCTCTCTCTCTCTCTCTCTCTCTCTCTCTCTCTCTCTCTCTCTCTCTCTCTCTCTCTCTCTCTCCCAGACTCTAGATATGCCACAGTACACCTCCTGTAAATTATGCGACCGTCCTAATGCTAACACTCTTGACCACTATTGTCTTCAGTGCCCCACAGTGAGAGATGTTTTACCACGAGGTCAGAACTTAATACAGATCTGCTCATTTTTACTTAATGATGACAACCTTGATGTTATTCTTGCTCGTTATCCTCACTTTGGTGGCCATTAATTATATTGAATTATACATATATTTTCTGTATGTTGCTGTATAATTCTGTTTGTGCATTCTGCGTTTCTCTGAGCTTTACTTTTGCATATAATGTACTCTGTGCTGCCATACTGTGAGTTGTGTGTTAGTATGCAGCAATGTTTTATCAATATGTACACCTCCCTGTAAACCATGTTCAATTCTTGGTTTTGTATCCATTTGAAGCATTATTTGTATGAACTCATGTAATGTCTGACGCCTTGGCGCAATAAATTAATAAAATAAAATAAAATAATCTCTCTCTCTCTCTCTCTCTCTCCCTCTATATATATATATATATATATATATATATATATATATATATATATATATATATATATATATATATATATATATATATATATATATATATATATATATATATATATATATATATATATATATATATATATATATATATATATATATATATATATATATATATATATATATATATATATATATATTACACACGCGCCATTAATGAATTAAAATATATATTTCATCTTTTATGTATGCAGATTCCTATAACTTTATTTTATAAGCAGTAGCAGTAGTAGTAGTACAGTTAATTTTTTTCCCAATAATGTTATTAAGAGGTTGCAAAGTTTTTTTTCTCACAATCACACTCAAAAGATATAATTATTATAAGAAGCAAAATTTACCAATAAAAGCGGTTAATGGATTTTTTTTTTTTCTTATCAAAGATAAATTCACGAGGCAAAAGACAATGAATTGTGGTGTTACGTCTGATAACTTCTCGAGACAAAGAACCTTACCTTTGTTCTAGTACGTAAGTCGGATCATGTAAAGTTTAATAACCCCGCAGATTGTTTAAAGTTGGATTATAACTTGTCTTGTAAATATGAATTACCCCCTGAAATTCCTCGGGGTTACTTTGCATTACAAGGTCACGTTATTTTAATTTTATGAAAGGTTATCCTATTAGCAGTATGTTGACAACTAGGACTTAAAAAACGAGAACAATGGTAGAGGACTTCAGGAGGATCTAAATAATCTGCATGAGTGGTCAGAAAAGTGGCTAATGAAATTCAATACTTCAAAATGTAAGGTAATGAGAATGGGTACAAGTGCAAGAAGGCCCAAGCTTGACTACTCGGTGGCTGGAGTACAACTTCAAGAGACAGAAAATGAGAGAGATCTAGGAGTAAACATACTGGCAGATTTGTCTCCAGAAATACATATAAATGGCATAGTAAGGGCAGCATATGCATTCTTATCAAATGTAAGGGTAGCCTTCAGGCACATGGACAAGGAAATGTTCAGAAATATTTATGTAACCTATGTGAGGCCAAAACTCGAATATGCAGCCCCCTTTTGGAATCCGCACTTGAAAAAGCACATAGCTAAACTTGAAAAAGTTCAAAGACATGCCACGAAACTGGTGCCAGAAATACGCAATCTCAGTTATGATGAGAGGCTGAGGGAATTAGACTTACCATCACTCGAAGCTAGAAGAGTGAGGGGGGATATGGTGACAGTCTTTAAATTCCTTCATGGTTATGATAGAGTGGATAGGGATCGATATTTTGATATGGCTGGCTCTAGAACTAGAGGTCATAGTTTGAAGCTTCGTAAGAAAACTTCTTTGCAGGATGTAACAAAATACTTTTTGAGTGTAAGAGTAGTTGATAATTGGAATTGGCTAAGCGAGGAGGTAGTTAATGCTATCTCAATCCATAGTTTTAAGGACAGGTATGATAAGTATAACTAAGCATAAAATGGAACCGAGCAGGAGACGGGAGATACGAGCATTGGGCTCTTTCCCGTAAGCACAATTAGGTAATCACATTCATGTATGTCGGTACATACACTTATACGGAACCTATATGCGTATCACATACGGGTAATTATATATATGTACGATATAATTATACCCCGATACATGAAAGTCAATATTCTGTCGCCTAGATCATCACCCGTGGAGAATATTGCGTATTAGACAAAATGAGAAGAAGAAGAAAACATGATTTCTGCATAACATCCCTTGGCAATGGTTGAGATCCAACTACGCATCACTATCTCAGAGGCTCAGGTCCCAAGGTAGCTGCTTTGTACGTGTGTTCAGTAACACACAAAAACAAATACGTTTTGTTACTATGCCCACTGACAATGGATTATATATATACGTCATTTAAAAGTATCTTGGCGCACGTGCACGATTGCGTATCCGTTTCTACATGTGTTCGAGTTTTTTTTTTATTTCACTTTGAAAATGACTGATAGAAGATATGCTTCACCGAGGACCTCCTAGAGTTTACTTAATATTGCTGAAATCGTACATCATTGTATCGATTCGAGTCCATCGCGGGGCGTTTGGAAGGGCATGCAACCTTAATTCCTCAGCTTCTCCCTGTCTATGTCCACCCACATTCGAAAAAAAACAATGAGATCAAGTACTGTAATCGTGGAGGCATAACTGGCGCAGTAATTACTGTTATTAGTTTATATTGACCATTGACGTATTGGGTACTTGCTGAACAGAAGCAAAGATCTCTTCATGAACACCGGGAGGTCCCTGAAACCCCTTAACCCCCTATAGGGGGATATCCTTCATGTCTTCCCCCATTGAGCAAACTCGTAGTTGGCTCGCCTACCACTCTCCTCAGCCATCACTGGCCTCACGCAGTGTTGTCAACCATGGGGAATTTTCCCCAGATTTTGGGATATGGGGATTTTGATAAAAATTTGAGGAATTAATGCTATTGATTTGAAATTCCCTATATTTTTTTATTAAATTCACCAAAACATGACTAGGTTTGTGACATTCTAAGCGTTATTTGAGGAAATAAACCTAGGCAAGTTGCCGGGTCATTATGCTCTTGTAAAAAGGATGAATGTTAATATACTGTATATATAAGGATGACGGTGTATCGGACTAGTATGCAATGTACTGAATCACAAAATTAGTCAAATTATTGTCTGCAACAAAATATGAAGTTAGAATGGCCCAATGGATGTTTGGTAATGAATAATTTTTCATTATTTTGAATGTTTTTATGAATATTCGTTTCTTTTATTTTTAAATAAAAGCCACTGTCGGCAAGAAATTTTTCTTTGAGATGGATTAAGTATACATAATTTATTTTGAACAGAAATTTGTAGAGCTAATTAGAAGTGAATTTGAATAAAGAATTGGAGTATTTCGGTTTAAATTGTCTACTACTGACTGTGCGTCTGGCTTATGTAAAAAAAAAAAGAAGAAGAAGAAAGGGAGAATAACCAGCTCTTTGGTCACAGTTACGTTGTACTTTTTTTTTTAAGGGCTCTGTTACAGAAGATCTCTATGTTTATAAAGAATTAATTTTCCATTGATTAAAAGAAATTTTGGTAATGGGATTTTTTTTTTTAAGGTAATGGGGGAAATTTTATCCTGTTGGGGAATTTCGGAGCAACCCACCTGGCAACACTGTCTAAGACTGTGACTGTCCGTGTGTAGAATGTATGCGTCATAGTCATTGGATAGGTGTCTTCAGCTGCCATAGTAAGGGTCGGGTACTCTTTGGCGCCGCTCTTTTGGCGCTCAGCTGCTTTTGTGTTGTCCTTTTGGCATTAAGATTACCTAGCTTAACCTAGCCAAAAGGGCAACGTCAAAATAGTTTAGCGCCAAAATAGTGGTACCAAAAGGGCAACGTCAAAACAGTTTAACGCCAAAATAGCGGTGCCAGATAGTCCCATTCCGCATTATTAACATATAAGAATATTGCTAGTAGTTCTAAATCCTCACTTAATTGGCTAGGCAGGATCTCGCCTGTTGTACCTCCCTTGCCGCCATACTTTGAGGCTCTCTCCTTGAAGTTTTACGGATTTCAACAACCTCATCTCTGCCTTGCCTTTAACCTTTTTTTTTTCCCTTTGTCTTGGTATTTTCTCGTGCCCGGGCCTTTATTGATGAGGGCAATTTTAGCCTGTCCCGGTGTCACACTCATAAAAAAATCTATTAATATACTTGCTGTCGATTGTTCCTCTCTAGGCATGAAATATCATTTCACAGGAAACTTCTTTCAATTCCCTGATGGTTTTGACTGATATTACTTGGTAATTATTATTATTATTATTATTATTGTGTTGTTGTTGATGATGATGTACACGATGATGGAGAATCTCTCTCTCTCTCTCTCTCTCCTCTCTCTCTCTCTCTCTCTCTCTCTCTCTCTCTCTAAATATATATATATATATATATATATATATATATATATATATATATATATATATATATATATATATATATATATATATATATATATATATATATATATATATATATATATATATATATAAGAACATAAGAATAGAGGACACTGCAACATGCCTACTGGCACACACGAGGCAGCTCCATTTTTGAATTGTATTTTCAGCATGTCTAACCTATTCTATTCTACTCTACTTATTTATTCTGTTTTTCTTTTTATGATTTTTCTAATAAGCACTAACCTATTCATACCCACCCTACCTCTGTCATATGTCTATCTAATCTACATTTGAAGGTGTCTAAGGTATTGGCATTTACTATCATACTAGGAAGCTTGTTCCATGCATCAGCTACTCTATATATATATATATATATATATATATATATATATATATATATATATATATATATATATATATATATATATATATATATATATATATATATATATATTCTAGTTACACAGAATTACAATACGATGCGCTGGAAATATTAGGGTGGAATACCTACCTTAGTTCCCCAGCTCCAACCTGTCTTTGTTTACCCTCATTCGAATGAAGATTGTGACGTAAAGAGGCGAGACGATACGCAGAGAACACTTGGGTGGAATACTAACCCTAATTTCTTAGCTCTAATCTGTCTTTGCATCCCCATTCGAATGGGGATTAATAGACATAATGGCAAAACAACACAGGGAGTACTAGGGTGAAATACCAGCCTTAATTCCCCAGCTCCTATCTGTCTTGTGTCCACCCCATTTTAATAGGGATTAATAGTGACATATAAAACTGCAAACTAGAGTAACAACTTTCTATCTCATCTTATCCCATGAATGATGCCCAGAGTATATACAAGTGCCACATATTTTCTGCCCCAGAACTTAGATAATATATGATTTGACCGGATTTACGTCATGGACTGTCTTTTCGACTGAGAGCTAGGATGGTGTCTTCTTGCGGAGGACTTTGGTTTTGTCAAGTGTAACAGTTACCCTGAGTGAATGCCTTTCCTAACCTCAGACCGTGCCGGGCCGCAAACCCTCGACCTTAGGAGTCAAAGCCGCAAGCATTATCTCTCGGCCACAGTGGCCATAACTTGGATAATATACAGTATGGATTCGGTTTTACGTCACGAATTCCCTTTTCTACTTAGGGCTAGGACGGTTGCCTTCTTACGAAGGACTTATTTTGGCAGATGTAATCGTTACCCTGAATGTATGCCCTTACTAACCTCAGTCCGTGACGGGGCGCGAACCCTCGACCTGCCGCCTCAGAGTCGCAGACGGTACCATTTTGCCACGGAGACTACGGATAATATACAGTATAGCAGAATATATTCTCTTAATATTAGAAATCCCATTGGGGACCGCGGTTACAAAGTGGTTAGAGCATTCGACTCTGGGAACGACAAACTTGTGTTTGATCAAACCAGTGGTCGTTAGGAAGGGCATCAAGCCTTAATACCTCAGATACAACATGTATAAAATATTCCTCATTATATAAAAAATCCCATTGGGAACTGCAGTAGTGCAGTGGTTTGAATATTTGACTCCGGATGTGACAAACCTATGCTTGATCCCACCGTAGGGCGTTAGGAAGGGCATCGAGCCTTAATCCTCTAGCTATAACCTGTAAAAATATCCTCATTATATTGCTATTCCATTGGAGACCATGGGAGCGCAGAGGTTACAGCACTCAGGAAGTGACAGACTTATGCTTGATCCCACCATGGGGCGTTAAGAAGGACATCGAGCCTTAACTTCAACACATAATGGAGATAAATAGTGGCATATGAAAAAGCAATCATTAAGAATCCCATCTTTCTCACTCTAAATTTGAGATATTGAAAAATTGGTTTGATTTTGATTGTGGTCACCATGTTAAAAGATATAAATTATTGGTTAGATAGTGCTTGTAGTCATGCAATATTTTCTATATTTCATCTCTGACTTTATTATTATAAGTGTGACACCTGGACGTGCAAAGAACTTGCCCTTATTAGGCCAGAGCACCAAAAAAAAAAAAACATATACGTAAAATTAGCAGCTTAAGGACAGGGCAGAAATAAGATGTAGACAAGCTCTTGATGTTTTTTCCTTTTACTACTTGTTTGTATTTTTCAGCGACCAAGAAATGGCTGGAGGAGGATATCAGACGAGAGGAAGTGAACCCACTGGGCAATCATAGCACAGAACACAAGAGTTTGGAATACCATCTCTAGAGCATTCATGGGTCAACAAGTGACCCCAAGTCCTGTGGGATAAGTAAATGTAAGTCTTTATTATTATCTAAATTGTAATTGCTTTTTTTTTTTAAGTATTGTGGAGTTAAGCACATGTTTTACTAATCTAGTTGTGCAAATGCAAATTGTATTACGAAGCTGGTAATGAGGAATTTGCATTATTTGGAAACTTCTTGAGGGAAGGGAAATTTAGTTGAATATATGCAAAGGTTTTTTTTTTGTTAACCCATTCATAATATTTTCGTATTAAGATTTGATACGTTGTTTTGATGTTTTCCAAACACTAAGCTTTAATATATAATATGGTTGTAAGAGGACCATAATTTCCACAAATCAAGATTTGGTGTTACTTTGATGTAAGAGGACCGTAAATACTACAAATTAAGATCTGATATGTTATTTTGCTGTAAGATGATCATAATTATTTGGTACATTTTGTTGTATGAGGATCACTCTATCCACATTTTAAGATTATGATGTTATTTTGATGCAAGAGATCCTTTATTTAAAAGAAGAGAGATTTCAGATGTTCATTATTAGTTATTGATATAACTTGCCTGTTCCCACCTCCATTTTATCTTATTTGTTTTATGCCAGAGAAAGGGAAGATTGAAGAGGAACAGATTAAAAGCTCCGCCCTTCCTTAGTCATTTTATTCATCAGGAACTACACTTTAATTTGTTTTGTTTCCCGTTTTATGCATCACTGCTAATCCCCATCCTAATGGGGGTGGACACATAGGTTGGAGTTTTGGTTGCCCGTCCTAATGCCCCATGGTAGGATCGAACATGTGTTTGTCATTTACCGAGTCAAGCACTGTAACCAAGGCACTACTGTGGATTTTTCCCAGTTTACTAGGAATATTCCCTTGCTGCCTCACTAGAAGCAGGTAATAATAGGAAGAACTTCTCTCTCACACCACCAGAGAAAATTCCTCCATATCAAAAGCCTTAAATATGTCTGTATCTACTCCATTTCAGATTGGGACTAAATGTGACAGATAAAACGGTGCATGATCAAAAGCCTTAAATATGATCTTATTTTACTTACTAAATGAAACACTAATTTTTATAATTATTGTTACTTGTGCCAAAACAAGTCCTTCCTAAGAAGGCAACCGTCCTAGCCCTTAGTAGAAAAGGGAGTTCATGACGTAAAACCGAATCCATCTATCCATTACTTGTGAAATATGTGTTCTTTTAAGAATATTTGACGTCCATTTTAAAAATATTTGCAATGAGTTAGAGATTTTGTTGCAAGTATTGTATAGTGTTCCTGATGTAGTGTCTAGTGATATAAAACACTTAATGAAGTAGCCACTATAATGCTTTAAGATGATATTCTGTATAACTGGAGATTTTGGGAACGTATTCACCATTTTTGGTTTCACAATTAGTCCCCGTTCAAATGAAGATGGACTCAGGTATTTAAGTGCTTGGGGTATTAATGCTGGATGTCATTCGTAATGCCCTGTGTTGGGAACGAACCCACGTTATTTGCTACCCGATGCGCACTACCACCAAACTACTGCGGATTTAGTAACTTCCAAACACTGCTTTAGTATCTTCTGGATTATATAAATTTTGATGAATCTGTATACTGTAATTGTTGGGTACTTATCACAAAAATTAGTTTGTCTCAACCATGTTTATATGTAGTACTTATTAAAAATGGAAATGTTAAGTTTTTCATTGAAATAGGTCACTGAATGCTTTCACACCTTGTCTTATGCAAGTGTTGTAAGTGCTCCTTTTTTTTTATTACTTATGTAATAAATGGTGGGCTGTGATCTATTTTTTGTTTAAAGAACTTTACGGAAGAGGTGAATGATGAAGTTCTGTATATCAGAGTATTTGTCAGGGTATCACACCATGTGAATATTTATTTTATTAAAGATCTGGTCATACAGTTCGAGGTCATACCATCTGCCCTGGTTTGGATTTACATAGACAACATTCGGAGACTAATAACCATGCTATGAGCCACTATTATGCATATTGTAGGGGTTGACACAGACTGGATGGAGCTGGGGAATTAAGGTTGGATGTCCTTCCAAACATCCTGCAATGGGCTCAATCGCTGACCTTTGTGTTTCAAGTCGAGCGTGCAAACCACTATATTACCGCGGTCCCCAAATCCTGAGGTTTCATTGCCATATTCTTTCTGACATGCCAAGTTGACAGATGAATATTTTAATATTTAAATTTTATTATTTGGAAAGTCATGGGTAACTCTTTTGGACAGATTTCATGATTTTGGGGGAAATTTTCTTAACTCCTGACATAATTCTTATTTCTACATATAGATACGATATTCCCTTGTTTACCCATTCATGAGTCACTAGTAATCCCCATTCAATGGGGATGGATACAGAGAGGTTGGAGCTGGGGAATCAAAGCTTGATGCCAATACAAATGCCTTGTGATGGATTTAAATACAGTTTTATCACCTCCAGAGTCGAGTGCCTAGCCACTGTCACTGCTTAGACCTGTTCATATGAGTGAGGACACAAACAGGTTGAAGCTGGGGAATATAGGCTGGCTGCCATTCCTAATGCCTTGCAGTGGGGTCGAAGAAGGGTTTGTCATTTTGCGAGTCAAGTGCTCCAACCATTGCACTAAAGTTGTTGAAACAATAAAAAAAAAAAAAAAGGAAATTTCCTCGAATGTTCTGCCACGCATTTTTGACGTTGTTGATTTTTCTCTTATTAAAGAATGTTTTTTTGTTCCAGTTTTACGTCACGGATTCCCTTTTCTACCAAGGGCTATGATGGTTGCCTTCTTGCGAAGGACTCGTTTTGGCATGTGTAATCCTTATGCTGAGTGCATGCCCTTGCTAACCTCAGACCGTGACGGGTCGCGAACCCTCGACCTATATTTCCCCGAAATTGCATGTCATATCCTACGCAAGGCAACAGGTCTCTTGTCCTGCTTTCCAATTCTTGCTCATATTTTACTATTGTATTGGTTCTAAAAATATATTTGAAAAATGACATTTAACTCTTCCTAGGTATAAATATATCTTTGTATGGTGCTAGGAGGGGAAGCCAGCCTTAATCCCCCGGCTCCAACCTGTGCCCATCCCCTTTTGCATGGGAACTAATAGTGACACATAGAATTGTGCTTTATAGGGGCTGCAGTAGCTGAGTGGTAGTGCATGCAAGGGAGAAAGCAACTAATGCTGGTTCGGCCCCACCTTATGGCGTTAGAAAAGGCATGCAACTTAATTCCCCAGCTCCAACTTGTCTGTGTTCAGTCCCATTCTAATGGTGACGTAAAACCGCAAACAAACAGCAGCAACAATTTGTATTTGTGTCCATTCTCTGTGTAGAACCCCTCTCCAGTTGAAGAGTTTTATATCTTTTTGGGGATTTCAAGTCTGAAATTATGCATGGAATGTGCAATTCGACAACTTTATTATTATTATTATTATCATCATTAATTGGCAAGCAAAAAAGTCCAGCTGGAAAAAGTCTAAAATATGTATTTGTTTATTAATCTCATCATTTTATAATGAACATTTCCAAAACTATAATTTCCCAGTGAGATATGCAGTTAGGCACATGAACTATTGAAAGATATATAATTGTTAAATTCTCTGTTTTGACTGCCATCCCCCTTACAAGAGGGAGGTCGGGCTTGTATATGTATAAAATTTTAATAAAAATATATTTTAGACACAGATAGTCCAACTGAGTTAGATACCCTGTATATTTAATAATTAAGTTTTTTGTATATTTAAAACTGCCATATTAAAATTATTTGAAGTATGCTGCGAGAGTTCAGAGTAGACCGCACAAGTCAGGTAGATGCTATTGCTGAGCATGAAGGGCATCCAGCCATAATCCCCTCCTCCAACTTGTGTCCACCCCATTTGCATGACTAACGAAACCTAAAAGACACTAGTATACTAATGCACATGTTAAAACATCATACAATCTTAGTTTGTGTGATGTTAAAACATTTTAATTGGTAAAATTTTACAAAGTGTAATATTAGCGTATTATGAAAAGCATAATTTAATATGAAGTTCAGAAAATTTATATGAAATTACGAGTTTTCCTAAAATGTTTTATTATTTGATTTCTAAAATCCATCTTGACTAATGTACAGTATATACTTGTATCGATCATAAATGTTTAATGTTGCAAAGTTTTAAAATGTTAATTTAGAAGTTTTAGTAAATATAAAATTTGCTTTTTGAACCTTTGTACTTTTTGTTACTCGGTTTTTAAATTATATATAAGAAATTTTTATTGCACAAAATTTGTATTTTGTATTTTAATGAATTTTTTTCAAATTGAAGTTTTATATGGAAAGTATTTTGCATAGAGTTAAGCTTTGCATATCCTTGATAGGAAATTTTGAATATTTTTTCAGTTGAAAATGTATATGGATAACTTTATTGAATGTTTTATTAACATGAAATTTTGATAATTTGTTTGAAAATTGAAAACCAAAACCAGAAAATGTAGCATTTAGTTTGAAATTTGTAAGTTGAAAAATAGTGTATGAATGAATTTGGTAGGTAAGTGTTTCTTGTTAAATGAGAATGGTTTCCTAATAATGAATTTGGCATATAAATTAAGGTATAGTATTGATGTGAATTTTTCTAAGTCCAACTATGGTGTAATATATTACTAGTTGGCATCTGTAATTTGTTTTATAAATAGTTTTCTTATAAAGAAATTTTGATGTACAACTGAAAATACTGCACTCCATGAAATTTTATAACTGAAAATACTCATGAAATTTTTCAGAATTTTATTTCTTAAGATATTTTCCATATAATGTTATGTACTTTGTGTCTACAATATGTATTTTTAAATTTTATTTTTCAATTTTGTAATTAGTGAAAATTTTTTAATCATAAATTGTGTATATATTGTAATTCTTGTGATTCAAGTTAACTCAGTTTGTGAAATATTTTTTCAGTTACTTATTTGTGAAATTTGTTCAAAGTTTAAAAGTAGATGAAATATGCCATTTTACATAACTGTTTGTGAGAATTTATTAACGGTTAAATCTAGAAATAGAAGACTGAGCAAATAAAAAACCTGTATGCTTTAGAACTTTTTCAAAATTTTATGCATCTCTACAAGTAACACTACAGTTTCTCTCCACTCATATCTGGAGAGAAAAGTACCATTAGAACAATTTCATTACCAGCTGTTGCTGGATAAAATGTTTACTAGTGCATTTTTTTAAATGCGTTCTACTCGGACAAGGGTACCCTTACGAATTTCTCAGCCACCCACCCCACAAGGGGGTAAATGGCTAACTGTCCCTATCCCACTATTAATAACTATCACTGAATGGCTGTATGCACTCACTTCACTAGAGGAAATATATAGTATAAATATACAAAACATTTGCAGTGTCCCTGTGGCTTAGCTTCTCATCCCGTTTGAAATAAGCAATGGCTTAAAACAAACTTTTAAATCCAGTTGAAAGTAATTATATTTACAGCTTTAACTTGAAAAAAGTTACACATGAAAAATACAGGCCTGTTTGTATTTACAGAGATAGATATAAATATATATAAGGAACTAAAGTGGCCCTGAAACTCATCACAAAAACCAACATTGAAGCCAAGTCAATCCATATGTCTTAAATGGCACTTTTAACAAACTACAGTGTATATAATCCACACATGTGGATTAACTTCAGATTATGAGAACTTAAAATGTTTCAACAACTATATTACCAGATTTAAGTGATATACTAATCACCCATCGTTATTAAAATTGCCTGTTTAACAAATTAATATTGATGGATGCTAATGTATTTTGCAATTAAGAAATCGGCTATTTACCAATTTGGACATAAATTAACTACTATTAGCTAATTAAATTTAGCTCTCCTTTAAGCATAGGTAGAAACCATCATGAATATATTGAGAAAATGCATGTCGTACCCAAAACCTTGCCTTGGCAACAGTGCTTGCCATTTTATGTTTTGCTATTAATCTCCATTTGAATGGAGGTGGACAGAGGTTGAAGCTGGGGAATTGAGGTTGGTTGCCCCTGGCTAGCCTCAAAATTGGGTTTGTCACCCTTGTCTTGATGAAGGATTAGAAAATGGAACTTGAATGATTTCACAACTATAAAGGCGAATTTTCAAAAATTCAGTCTATAGCTAATACATACCAATTTTTGTAGTTCAGTGGTTAGAGCCCTTGCATCGGTTAGTGACAAACCCGTGTTTGTTCCCACTGTGGAAGGTTACGCAAGGCGACCAGCCTTAATTCTCCATCCCCAACTTGTGTCCACCCCAATTCAAATGGGGATTAATCATGACATGTAAAACCACAAACAATATACCAACTCACTTAATATATTAGGATCGAGATGTAAATGTCTTTCCTGAATCTTGGATACACATATTGCTGCTGCAGGTGCTGTACTTTCAGCTCTTCAGGTAAGATTCTGTCCGGTGATAAGGTTACGTTACCTGTAGGAGCCATAAAGTAGTAAGTTCAACTTCGTCATAAAGCCATAGTTAAATTCTGAAAATCATAGCTTTGCAGTCTCCATTTACTGTGATGTGATAAGTTTTACATCACTGACTCCCTTTTCTACTAGAGGCTGGGACAGTGCCTTCTTGCGAAGGACATATGTTTAGTAATGTGTGACATTTACCCTTAGTGAATGCCCTTTGTAACCTCAGACCAAGGCAAGCCGCAAACCCTCACCCTGTTGAATCGATGTCACAAGCGTTACCATTACGCCATGGTGGTCTGTCTCCATTTAATACTAAAGTTTTAAGGGAGAAAACCAAATTACCATCAAAGCATAAAGATTTGATTTGACAGTTTCATTACCACCTCCTTCAGAAAAAAATCTTATCCAATTCAAGAAAAAGAAGTGAAATTAAGGATATTTATTACACACGGGACAAAAAGGCACAAAGTACTGGGGCTAAAGTATGATGATGTTCCCTTCAAACAACCCCGAGTCCCTAAGGGAAGGCCACTGTTGAACCTAGGGGTTCCCACAAAACTCAGAGTGGATGTTTTGTTGTTGGGTTATGTAGTTGTAAGCAGGGTAGTCTTCCATATATTTATATGAGGTGATTTGTTACACCATGGACAAGCATCATTGATGGAGCTATATAGCCTCTTCTGATAGCCCAGAGGGGCTGGATGGTGTCCACATCAAAGCTTTGCTAGGCTCGATCCGGGAAAATAAGTGCTGGGAGGTTATGAATTCAAATGTGTTGCAGAGTGACTAGATGGAATGTCTAATTAAGTGGGCATGGATATGATTGCAGAGGATGGTTTAGAGTGGGTGAGGAGGAAGAGATGACAATATTTATGTATATGTGCTAGGTGCATTAATTATCCTAGGAGTGCGAGGATTTTCTGCCAAGTACTGTAGTGGGTGGAGGTAGCGGCAAGTGTTTGTGTGCCTATCGTGTCATGATGATCATGGAGTCTGAGAACTTTAGTTTCTTGATGTAAATGGTCTGTAAGTGTAGTATCTGTGCAGCATATGATAACTGTTAGAGATATTATATAGTCTGTAGGGTTTTATGATGTGTTTTAGCAAGGTTAAAAGCACAAGCAGGGCTTTCATAATCCATGATTGTGTATATATGGTTTGTACACTGTTGTAGTGGTTTCGTTATTGTGACCGAATGCTGTATGGGCAAGTTAGGCAAGGGCAGCATGTCTCGGTGGCAAGTGTTTTTTGAAGTTTGTGACATGCTTTATGGATACATACAGTAGTATGCTATACCAAGGAATGTAGGGATATGAAGTTTGTAACATGTTTAAATGACACTAATGTACTGTAGGTTATACCAAGGAGTTTCGGCGAGTTTTAAGGGGATGTTGTTTAAGGTGAGGTGTGAAATGTGACTGTTCTGCTGTCCAGTTTGTGAAGATATAGGAAGTTAGATTTACATTGGCTAATGTAAAGTCTTTTTGAAGTGATATAATTCATGCAATGTGTTGATGTATACTAAAGGATGTCTAAAGTTATGGTGTGTTTTTGAAGTGTACTTCTAAGTGTTATGTTGTCTGCATAGGAATCTATGTGTACTTGGGATGAGATGGGAGATTATCCATGTGGTTGATAAAAAGATCCTTGAGGGACTGCGTTTGTGAAGTTTCTGATGTTTGATAACCGACTGGCAAATATTAGGCATTTACACATGCCTGCGAGGTAGTTGGGTTGCCATCTTTATTATTGTGCAAGTTGAATATTTATATGTGAAGTTATGGCAAGAATGGCATTAAAGGCTTTACTTACATCTAATGTGAAGAGAAGTGTCCTATGGTGTGGACTAGACGAATTAATGCCATCATAAGTACTGGATGTCAGGTCTGCAAGGAGGGTGTTTGTGGAGTGTAAATATCGGAAACCACGTTGTGATAGGAACTCTCTCATGTCTGAAGACATTGGTTGTCACCAGACACGATAGAAATAGTTGAGTAGGGTCTTTGCTTGCCGTTTGTTTGAGGGTAGTATTATTACGTTGGCAGCTTGTGTATAATGCCGAATAGTGTTTTATAATATTTATTGGTTTGTTTAGTCAAGAATTTTCAGGTAATATTAATTTAATCTTTGGTATTCAAGTAGTTTACTGTTGAGTTATATGTCAAGTGCTTGTATTTCTTGTGCATTGCCCTGTGTGAGGTTGTTGGAGAGTGTTTTAGTGTATTGCGTTGTCCAATGAGGTTTAATTTCGGATGCGAAATGAGGGTTGTATCATTCTGTTACCTCAAGGGATAGGTTTTACGTCTATTTTGAATTATTGTGTTAAAAGGGCACACCATCGTTTATGTCTGTGATGGGAGTACTCTCTAGTGGTTCGAATTGATTGTTCTATTTCATTGGTAAAAGCTTCCCCGTTGGCACTTTTGTAATTGGTGTATGTGTGGACAGCTGGAGTGGTTCTACGAAGATGGTTCTTAAGAAAAATGATACTTTAGACTACAAGTTGCTAATTCATTTAGTTCACTTAGAGATGAAGGTGACAGTGGCGGCAGTAATTCTTCATGACCCATAAAGTCAGATAGGTGTACTAGCGATCGTAGAAATGGAAGTGGGAAAAGCTCTCAGGTCAAGAGCCTAGGTAAGTCTCCCAAGGTCGGAGTAACCCATCCTCCGGATAAGTCTCGTTCTTTGGTAATTGTAGGGGATTCACTATGCAGATATGTAGACAGGAAACTCAGGCACAGAGTTAGAGGAAAATATTTTTTCCCTGGAGCAGGTATGAAGAAGGTGGGTGAGTCAATAAATAGCTGGATTGAGAAAAAAGATGTTGTTTGTTTGATAGCTGGGGGAAATGACGTGCAGGATGGTAGAAGCGAAGAGCTGATTAGGTTGTATAGACAAGCCCTGGATAAGATCAGGAAAAGGGGTGCAGTTTCTGTGATGTGTGGTATTCTCCCTAGGCTTAGCCAAAGTTCAGAGTGGTGGTCTCGAGCTATAGGAGTAAATGCTAGGATGAAAGTCTTCTGTTGGGAGAATAATATAGGTTTTATAGACGGGTGGGATCACTTCACTAGTCGGAAGCATATGTATGCAAGGGATGGAGTGCATCTTTCTAATTCAGGTGTCTCGGTATTGGCTGGTATGATGGACAGAGAGGTAGGGGGGTTTTGTTAGACACAAATAATGAAATGATTAATACTTGTGCAGAGAAATTAGTCAGTAAGGGTTCAGTAAATAGTGGGTCAAATAACTGGGAGTCTAAGGATAAGAACCATTTGTTACATAGAATAAATATTAACAAAAAGAATAGCCACAAGAAGGGTAAAGCTAGAGAAAGTTTAAAAGTATATTATACAAATAGCCGTAGTTTAGGTAACAAGATAGAAGAACTGAGAGCCATAGTATGTAGTGAGAGACAGGATATAATATGCATTAGTGAAAGTTGGATTAATTTAGAAAGCAAACACCTTAAAGCTGAGTACATAATTACAGGATATAAACTTTATAATGCTGATCGTAGTGCAGATAGAAGAGGGGGAGGGGTAATTATGTATATTAAAGATAGCCTCAGAAGCTGCATTAAGTCTGGAATTAAGACAAATCAAAATTCAGAAACCTTATGGGTTGAAATTAAAAATAATATAGAAAGTCTAGTTGTAGGAGTAGTCTACAGACCACCTGATCTAGACAATATAGAGTCGCAAGTTATATATGATGAAATTTCTAAAGTGACCAGGTCAAACAGAGTTTGCATTGTAGGCGATTTTAATTTTAGACATATTAACTGGGAAACCATAACAGGTGATAGTAGCTCTAAGGAGTTTTTGGAAGTAGTAGAAGACAATTTCCTTTCTCAGCATGTACTTGAAGCAACACGGGGGGTGAATACACTAGATTTAGTTCTTAGTAATAGAGAGAATATGGTTACAAATTTAGAAGTTGGTGAAAAATTGGGCAACAGTGACCATGATTCCATTAGATTTAACATAATTTTCAAGGAAACTATAAAGGAAAATAAGAATATTGTTCCAAACTTTAGAGCAGGAGATTTTGAGGGCTCAAAAACTAAATTATCTAATGAGGTATGGGAAGGGATTTCTGGGGGTACAGATGTGGGTAGTTAATCCAGCAGGTCAGGTCGCAGGTAGCGGATTACCCCGAAATTTCAGTACCACATGCCAAGGATTATCACAAGATAAGATCAATACATTAAATTCTCTCACAGGAAAGAACAGCAGTCCGCCAGTTAATATAAATTTGGATGAGGAATATAACAATTTTGTCATGACTCTTAAGAATAGTCAGAGAGACTATATTCCCATGAAACATTGCAGATCAAGAAAAAATGACCCTAAATGGATGAACAATAGAATAAAGAATCTTATAGGTATTAAAAGAGGAATATACAGGAAACTAAAAAGAGGTGAAGAGCATGTGAGGCAGCAATATATACAGTTAAACAGGGAAGTTAAAAAGATAGTTAGAGAGTCGAAAAGAAAATACGAAGTTAGAATAGCAGGAGAAGCTAAAGAAAATCCTAAAGGGTTTTATCAACATTATCAAACAAAATTTAAGGAAAAAGTCGGACCAATTGAAGTAGCCAATGGCCATATCACAGATGACGATAAAGTGATGTGTATATGTTTAAATGATTATTTCTTATCTGTATTTACCAATGAAAACTTGGAAAATATTCCGGAAGTAGAATCCATTTACAGAGACAGTCCCGATAAAATACTTAGTTCAATAAATATTACGAGAGAGGAGGTAATAAAAGAAATAGATAAATTAAAGGCTCATAAATCTCCGGGACCTGATGGACTATATGCTAGAATATTAAAGGAATGCAAGGAAGAGCTTAGTTGTCCACTAACTGCATTATTTAATAATTCAATAAAATTAGGATCGGTACCCATGGAGTGGAAATTGGCAGATGTGGTACCAATATTTAAAAAAGGAGAACGAGTTAAAAAGAATAATTATAGGCCGGTATGTTTTACGTCAACAGTGGGTAAGATTCTAGAATCCATAATTGCAAATAAAATAAGGGCACATCTAGAATTACACAGACTGATAAAACTTTCACAACACGGGTTTCTTAAGGGTTTTTCGTGCCTTACAAACTTACTGTCTTTTTATTCAGAAGTTTACGAGGCAGTAGATTGTGGCAAAGAATATGATACAATATATCTAGATTTTAGCAAAGCTTTTGATAGAGTTCCTCACAAAAGTTTAGTTAAAAAGCTAGAAGCTCATGGTATAGGAGGAGCTGTTCTCAGATGGATCAAACAATGGTTAAAAGACAGAAAACAGAGGGTTTGCATAAATGGAGAGAAATCAGAGTGGGGCTCGGTTACTAGCGGGGTACCACAAGGCTCGGTACTGGGTCCTCTATTATTCATCGTATATCTAAATGATCTGGATTCGGATATCAGTAGTAACCTAAGTAAATTTGCAGACGACACTAAAATAGGTAGAACTATAAATGGAAAAGAAGACATTCATGCTTTACAGGAAGATCTAAATAGATAATGTGAATGGTCGGACAAATGGCAAATGGAATTTAATGTTGAAAAATGTAAAGTAGTTAAAATGGGTACTATAAAAGACAATACTAGTTATAAGCTAAATAACCATGAAATCATGAGTTCTCAGTGTGAAAGGGATTTGGGAGTTCTTGTGAGTAGTAGTCTTAAGCCAAGAGAGCAATGCACAGCAGTCAGAAATAAAGCAAACAGAATTTTAGGATTTATCTCAAGAAGCGTTAGCAATAGGACGGAAAAAGTTATTTTGCAGCTCTATCTTGCATTAGTTAGGCCCCATTTAGATTATGCTGTGCAATTCTGGTCACCCTATTATAGAATGGAAATTGAATCCTTGGAGAGAGTGCAGCGAAGAATGACCAAGATGATACACAATATCAGAAATCTACCATATGAGGACAGATTAAAAAAACTTAATCTACATTCTCTATAGAGGCGAAGAGTTAGGGGGGATATGACTGAAGTGTATAAATGGTTTAAAGGGATTAACAAGGGAGATATTAATAAAGTTTTAAAAATTCATGATCAAACCAGAACTCGTAATAATGGATTTAAGCTTGATAAATTTAGGTTCAGAAGGGAAATTGGTAAAAATTGGTTTGGTAATAGAGTAGCTGATGCATGGAACAAGCTTCCTAGTAGGATAGTAAATGCCAATACCTTAGACACCTTCAAATGTAGATTAGATAGACATATGACAGAGGTAGGGTGGGTATGAATAGGTTAGTGCTTATTAGAAAAATCATAAACAGAAAAATAGAATAAATAAGTAGAGTAGAATAGAATAGGTTAGACATGCTGAAAATACAATTAAAAAATGGAGCTGCCTCGTGTGTGCCAGTAGGCATGTTGCAGTGTCCTCTATTCTTATGTTATTGTTTTGGTGGTGGTGATTGGTAGGTGGTCACAAAACTTAGGGTTCTGATCCCCTTCCATGAAGTTGTGGGGGCGTAGGCACGAGTTATTGCTACATATCAGGTCCCTGTTATCTATATAGGCTCTTACAAATTACAGCCACCCACTTCTACAGGATAAGTGGCTGATTTCCCCAAGCAAAGCGATAATTAATTCATTCCATTTATAAACCAAAACAATTTAATATACCTTCTCACCTGAATAAAAAGGCACAAGTTGTTACTATAAATATCACACCTGTCATCAAGCTACGCAATTGTAATAGCTTCCAATCATGGCAACATCTGTAATTAAAGATATACACTGTACTATTAAATTTGAATTTTCCAGAAAAAAGCGAAACAAAAACCATGTCAACGATTCTCACATGAAACTAAGTTCATTACCGTTTTATTTCAATTCCCATCATGGAGGTGGACACAGACAGGTTATGAGCCGGATAATCAATCCTGGATGCCCTTCCTAACGGCCATCGGTAAGCTCGAACACGGCCTTGACCATTTAATATATCACCATTAATCCCCATTATGGGGGTGGACTAGTTAGAGCTGGAGAATTAGGGTTGGATGGCCTTCCTAGCACCCAGTAGTAAGATAGAACATGTGTTTGTCGCTTCCCTACTCGAGAGATCTAACCACTGCACTGTCTAGTAATGACTCTCCTGCATAATACCATAACATACTAAACTCAATCCACTGTCTTGTAATCAAAGGATTACAAGACAATTTATTCAAAAGTCAATTTGGTTAAATTCTAATCAACCATCTCTCTACCGTCCAGGATTAAATTAATTCAAGTTACACTCGTCTGAATCAGGTCTTTAAGATTTCAGGCTTTATGTAATTAAAAGATAATGAAGCATTTATTTAATGACTTGATAGCCTTAAATAGATTTAAGTGACATCTTAATTTTTACCTCAGAAGAAATAAGTGTTTTCTAATGCATGAGGTGACGTATTACATCCTATACAGGTATCAATAACACTCATCCAGCCTGTTTTTGATAGCTCAGAAAGGCTGGTTGATGCCCACATCACAGAATGGCCAGGTGAACTATTTTCACGGGAACAAGGAATGTGGAAGGAAGGATATTGAGAGGTTCTCTATGCAGCTGTGTGTTGCCATTGAATGTGTGAATGGAATGAAGACTTAACTGGGTATGGATATGCTCAATGAGGCTGGTTTGGGGTGGTTGAAGGGGAAATAGAGGAGTTTTTGAGCTAGTCAAAAGTATTGGTATGCAAGGGATAGAGTTCATCTTTCTAGTGCAGGTGTCTCGGTATTGGTTGGTTTGATAGACAGAGCGGTATGGGGGTTTTGTTAGATAAAAAATTTGAATGGCAGCAACTGAATAATATTTGTGCAGATAAATTAGTCAGTAAGGGTACTGTAAATAGTGAGTTTAAGGATAACTACCATTAGGTAAATAGACCAAAAATTAACAAAGAATAGTCACAAGAAGGATAAGTACAGAGAAAGCGTAAAGGTATATTATTCAAATAGCCGTAGTTTAGGTAACAAGATAAAGGAGCTGAGAGCCATAGTAAGTAGCGAGGGACCGGATATAATATGCATGAGTGAAAGTTGGATTAATTTAGAGAGTAAACACCTTAAAGTTGAATACATAATTAGTGGATATAAACTTCATAATGCGGACTGCAGTGAAGATAGAATAGGAGGGGTAATCATATATATAAGACAGCCTCAGAAGTTGCATTAAGTTTTAAAATCAAGACAAATCTAAATTCTGAAACCTTATGGGTAGAAATTAAAAATAATACAGAAAGTCTTGTTGTAGGAGTAGTCTACAGACCTCCGAATCTAGACAGTTAAAATTCGCAAATTATATATGAAGACTGCTAAAGTGTCCAGGTCAAATAGAATTTGTATTGTAGGAGGTTTTAATTTTACTAATATAAACTGGAAAACCATAACAGGTGATAGTGGCTCAAGGAGTTTTTAGAAGTAGTAGAAGACAGTTTCCCTTCTCACCATGTACTAGAAGCAACACGGGGGAATTATATACTGGATTTAGTTCTCAGCAACAGAAAAATATGGTTACAAATTTAGAAACTGGTGAACTATTGGGTAACAGTGACCATAAATCCATTAGATTCAAATTAATTTTCAAGGAAGCTATTAAGGAAAATAAAGAGTATTGTTCCAAACTTTAGAGCAGGAGATATTTAGGGGTTAAAAACTAAATTATCTAATGAGGTCTGGGAAGGGATTTCTGGAGTACAGAGGTGGGCAGTTAATCCAGCAGGTCAGGTCACAGGTAGCAGATTAGTCCAAGAAGGGGGTACCACAGGTCAAGGATTAGCAAAAGATGAGATCAATATAGTAAATTCTCTCACAGGTAATAATAGCAGTCCATCAGTTAATATAAATTTGGATGAATATAACAATTTTGTCTCAACTCTTCAGAAGTCAGAAAGACTATATTCCCATGAAACAATTCAGATCAAGAAAAAATTACCTTAAATGTATGGACAACAGAATAAAGAATCCTATAGGTAATATAAGAGGAATATACAGGAGACTAAAAAGAGGTGAAGAGCAGTGGAGGCAGCATATATACAGTTAAACAGGGAAGTTAAAAAGAAAGTTAGAGTCGAAAAGAAAACATAAAGTTAATATAGCAGGAGAAGCTACAGATAATCCTAAAGGTTTTTATCAACACTCTCACACTAAATTTAAGGAAAAAGTTGGACCAGTTGAAGTAGCCAACAACCATATTACGGATGATGATGGAGAGATGTGTAAATGTATAAATTAATATTTCTTATCTGTATTTACCAATGAAAACTTGGAATATATTCCAGAGGTAGAATCCATATACACAGATAGTCCCGATAATATACTTAGTACAATAAATATTACGAGGAAGGATGTAATAAAAAGAAATGGATAAATTAAAGGCTCATAAATCTCCGGAACCTGATGAAATTTATGCTAGAGTATTAAAGGAGTGCAAGGCAGAGCTTAGTTGTCCACTAACTGCAATATTCTTTTCCTTCGTCTACATCTTTTCCCACTTTTATGTGGGGTCGATGTTTCTGGCCAGTTTTCTCCATTTGTTTCTGTCCCATACCTCATCACCCAACAAACCTTTAGACCTCAGGTCATCATTGATTCAATAACTCAAAATTAGGATTGGTACCCAAGGAGTGGAAATTGGGAGATGTGGTACCAATATTTAAAAATGGAGAACGGGTTAAAAAGAAAAACTATAGACCTGTAAATTTAACGACAACAGTGGGTATGATTCTAAAATCCATCATTGCAAATAAAATTAGGGAACATCTAGAATTACACAGACTGATAAAACTCTCAACACGGGTTTTTGAAGGGTTTTTCGTGTCTTACAAACTTACTGTCTTCTTACTCAAAAGTGTACGATGCAGTAGATAGTGGCAAAGAGTACGATACAGTATATCTAGATTTTAGCAGTTTTTGATAGAGTTCCTCATAAAAGACTACTTAAAAAGCTTGAAGCTCATGGTATAGGAGGGATTGTTCTCAGATGGATCAAAGAATGGTTAACGGACAAGAAACAGAGGGTTTGCATAAATGAAGAGAAATCGGAGTGGGGCTAGGTTACTAGCGGGGTACCACAAGGCTCGGTACATGGTCCTCTATTATTCATCATATATCTAATTGATCTGGATTCGGATATAAGTAGTAACCTAAGTAAATTCGCAGATAGGTAGAATTATAAATGGAAAAGAAGATATTCATGGTTTACAAGAAGATCTAAATAAATTATTTGAATGGTCAGAAGTGGCAAATGGAATTTAATGTTTAATAAAGTTAAAAATTCATGATCACACCAGAACTCGAAATAACAGGTGTAAACTTGATAAATTTAGGTTCAGAACGGAAATTGGTAAACATCGGTTTGGTAATAGAGTAGCTAATACATGGAACAGCCTTCCTAGTGGTATAATAAATGGCAATACCTTATACACCTTCAAATGTAGGTTAGACAGGCATATGACAGATGAAGGGTAGGTATGAACAGGTTAGCGATTTGTGATTAGTGACCCCCGCACCTATACCTGAGCCTACGTACCTGTACTTCCCCCTCTGACTGTGGATACCGGTAAGGCAAGATGGCGTAACAGGTTCCCCTCTAGTTGTGGCGAAAAGTTGGTGAGGAGGACTAACACTAGTAGACAACGATCCTAATGAAGGCTAGCAGTACTGAGGGCGCTTGTCGAACTGGAAAAAAAATTATAATTATTAGTAGAAGAATAAAAAAATAGAGTAGAATAGAATATGTTTGACATGCTGAGATCATCAATTAAAAATGGAGCTGCCTCGTGTGTGCCAGTAGGCATGTTGCAGTGTACTCTTTTCTTAAGTTTTTACGTTTTTAAAGTCTTCTTTTAATGTTCCTTGCTGTGTATGGGTGTTCTTCTATGTAGTGTGGTGGGAGGAGTTGGTTTGTGAGGCTGCAGTAAGTACCTGTATGCCTTTCATGTATTGATGCTCCTTCAGGTAAGAAACAATATGGAGATGGAATTCTTGATGCTTCTTCAAGCAAGTAACAGAATATAGAGATGGGATTCTTGATGCTTCTTTAGGCAAGCAATCCACAGAATATAGAGATGGGATTCTTGATGCTTTTTTAGGTAAACAATACACAGAATATAGATGGAAGTCTTGAAGCTCCTTTAGGCAAGCAATCCACAGAATATGAAGATGGACTTCTTGATGCTCCTTTAGGTAAGCAATCCACAGAATATGCAGATGGAATTCTTGATGCTCCTTTAGGTAAGCAATCCACAGAATATGGAATTCTTAATGGGTCTTCATGCAAGATATACATATGGAGATGGAGTTCTCAATGCTCCTTCAGGCAAGCAAAACATATGGAGATGGAATTCTCAATGCTCCTTTAGACAAGCAAAATATATGGAGATGGAATTCTCAATGTTCCTTTAGGCAAGCAATACATAACAGAGATGAAATTTTTTATGCTCCTTTAAAGAAGAAATACACAGAATATGGACATATGCTCTACATGCTGAATAAAGTATACATTAGCATAGTTGTACTGAAGAATAAAATCAATAACTTGAGAATTTGATCTTTGTTAATATATATGAAATACAGTATACCTAACCCAACTTATAATCAAACCTAAACAACGTAAGTTGAGCTAACTTACAACTTCGCTGTAACATTCTTTGACTTATTGACTGCTCAATATGAGAGTTATGATTATTAGACAAGTTGGGTTACCTTATATACTGTGCTTAACAAAAACTTCTAGTCAAGGTGCTAAACATGCTTACTCCGACAAGCTTAATAAATCGCTTTTCTAAAATACCTTAAATATTCATCCGGATTCCTAGCAATAATTGAGATATCAAAATATTGTAAATATAAGGTCATAATTCCCCTGAAGGGAAGCGGGGCAAGAATCTCCCCTCCGTGTTCCTTTGCATGTCATATAAGTCGACTAAATGGGACGGAGTGAGGGGATTGGGAATCCCTTCCTCTGTATTTTCATCCCATAAATATATTTGCTTTGACTCAGCCACTCTCCTTATATGGGAGATTATTAAGGCTCTTGTATATAGATGTACTGTATACCGAAAATAATCAAAATACTGTGTATATATATATATATATATATATATATATTATATATATATATATATATATATATATATATATATATATATATATATATATATATATATATATATATATTTTTTTTTTTTATTTTTTTATTTATTTTTTTTAAGGTGTAGATCACACAATACTGAAAACCACGTTTCTAGATCACACAAAGTAGCACCAGCTGAACTAAAAAAATAGATTAGATCACACAAAGTAGCACCAGTGGAACTAAATAAAATAAGTTAGATCACACAAAGTAGCACCAGTTGAACTAAAAAATTAAATTTGAACAGTTAATTAGGATCGAGAGAGAGAGAGAGAGAGAGAGAGAGAGAGAGAGAGAGAGAGAGAGAGAGAGAGAGAGAGAGAGAGAGAGAGAGAGAGAGAGAGAGAGAGAGAGAGAGAGAGAGAGAGAGAGAGAGAGAGAGAGAGAGAGAGAGAGAGAGAGAGAGAGAGAGAGAGAGAGAGATTATTT
>JAXCGZ010007726.1:0-12500 GCA_037179515.1 Halocaridina rubra
ATGGACACACTGTTGGCCCTCTCCGTGTCCCTGCGCTGGACCGTCATGGCAAACCCAGCTGAGTAGATGATGTTACGTAGGCATCGGAGGGAGGGCTCAGCGTCCACAGCATGCCCATCCAGCATACAGGCCGCCTTGGCAAGACGATCCGCTGCGTCGTTGCCAGTCAGCCCAATGTGGGATGGAGTCCATACAAAGGACACAACAAGAGAAGCATCCCGAGCGGCCGCGAGGCGACATAGTATATCTCCCACAGCACGGCCACAGATAGGTCTTGGCGAGGATAGGGCTTGTAGGGCCGATTGGGAGTCACAAATTATTACCCCATTCACTCGTCGTCGAACAAGGAGAGTCCACGGCATCCAAGATGGCATTCAGTTCACAGTAGGTGGAGCTCGACGAGGTGGGTAGTCTACGGCCAATCCATGAATCAGCCGGCACAGGCGGCTCCATGGTGGGGGGGGGAGAGAGAGAGGAGAGAGAGAGGAGAGAGAGAGAGAGAGAGAGAGAGAGAGAGAGAGAGAGAGAGAGAGAGAGAGAGAGAGAGAGAGAGAGAGAGAGAGAGAGAGAGAGAGAGAGAGAGTCAGTCAAAGTCAAAAATTTTATTCCATCAAAAATGGCTATTACATGATAATTAATCTAATTACAAATTACAATGTAAAATGTCAAAATAAAACAAATGAAATTTGCAAAGCACAAAATCAAAATATTTACACATTAAAATAAGCATACATACACTTCGTCTACCCAATGGGAGGATAATAATGAGACTAAAATCACTTATTAAGTAGGTGATTTAAAAGATGAGATTTAAGTGAGGGTAATGTTTGGCAGCTTCTTAAGTTTGCGGGTAAAGAGTTCCAAAGTCTCGGGCCCATTACATTTAAGGCTCTTGCCCCAATATCAGTGGAAGTTCTGGGCACGTAAAAAGAATTCTGATATCTGGTGTTGACGTTATTGATACGCACTTGATTAACTGTTGGCAATGAGAAGAGCCATTCCGGTAATATTCCATGATTTATTTTAAAAACTAAAAGACAGATATTATATATGAACTTCATGTCCATCCTTAGCCAACCCAATCTCTCAAAGAGGGGAGTCACGTGATCATATTTATGCACCCCCCCTATGGCAACTCTTGCAGCAAAATTCTGGAGCCTTTTCACTCGTAACATCTGGGTCTTAGTCGTGGAACCCCAAACACTCAGACAGTAGTTGAGAATACTTAAAATTAATGTTTGTACTACAATTACCCTACAATCAGGCTCGAATCTTTCATAGACTCTGTTCAAGTAAATAAGGGTCCCGTTCACTTTTTTATGTAGTTCATCGATATGAAAATTAAATGTCATGGTACTGTCCATAATAACTCCTAGATTTTTAACCTTATTAGATGGGAAGAGTGAAACATTGTTGAAATTTATACTGATGTTCTCAGGAATGCGGGACAGGTATTGATTTGATCCAAAAATAACAAATTTAGTTTTATTTTCGTTCAGTAAAAGACCATTACTGTTAAAATAACTTTTGGCACAGTTTAATATATCTTCAGCCCTTTTTAAGATTTCAGGAATTCTATCAATGTCACCAGTAAGCATAATCTGGGTGTCATCAGCATACATAACAAGTAGGCAATCTCTTATAAATTGAGGTAAATCATTAACATATATTAGGAAAAGCAGAGGACCCAAAATTGAACCCTGAGGAACGCCAAAACTGATATCTAAAGAAGAAGAGAGAGTCGAGCCCATTCGAACTGATTGAATTCGATCTTTCAGATAATTTTCGAACCAAAATGAGTCAACATGAACTTTGGAAAGTTTTCTCATTAGAATTTGATGGTGTACACTGTCAAATGCTTTAGACAAATCTAACAATAATAAAAGTGATATTTTCTTATTTTCAATATTACTATAAATTTTATCAGTAATTTTAAGTAGGGCCGTCTCGGTCGAAAGTTTAGGCCGAAAACCGTGTTGTTCTTCACATAATAGACAATTTGATTCAAGGAAATTTATTAACTGGGTGGCAACTACCTTCTCAAGTATTTTAGACAGAATGCTGAGAAGAGAGATTGGCCTATAATTTTCAACATTATTAGTATCTCCACTCTTAAAAACGGGGATGATATAGGGATGCTTCCAGAGGTTAGGATAAATGCCTGTAACAATGGATGTATTAACAATGACTAAAATGAAAAATACTGTAACTGGCAATGAGTCAATTAGGAAGCGAAGTTGTATCCCATCGGAACCACAAGAGTTTGTTGGTTTGAGGTTCTTTATGATAAGAATAAGTGTGACTAAATCGATTGGGTGCGGTCTAAAATTATTGATAATATTTCTTTCAGCTGGAGGCTGGCAATTATGTGGTTGATTAATAATCAAGTCATTATTATCTTGGGACTTTTCATATGTGGACTTACCTATTTCAGCAAAATACTTATTAAAATCATTCACTCGCTTTTCCACATTATCACTGGGAAGGTCAGAATTTTCTAAGATTTCCTTATTTGCAGGAATTATTCTTTTTATAACATTCCAAGTTCCTTTGATATTTCCCCTATACTTGGAAAATTCTTCCCTGAAATGATTTTTCTTCTTTTCGGACAACATTGTTTTAGTAAGGTTTCTTTCTCTTCTATAGGCTCTTTCCAACTCGGAGTTTTGTCTATCAGATTTAAATTGCCTTAGGAGGTCATCTCTCCTTTTCATTTGCTCTTTTAACTGAGAGTCAATCCACGGGGCAGGAGGGCGTGTCATGACTTTGGTTGTAAGAGGGGCACATTCATTTAAACATCTCGTAAAAACATCAGTAAAAGTAGAAACTTGATAATTTACACAATCTGTAGTTAGTATTGAATTTAAAATGTTGTATTCATTAAGAAGAACGTCGCAGAAACAATTTTGAGAATAATTCTCAAGAGATCGGAAAGTTTTAACAATTGGCGGTCTCTTTTCCTTCCTGACATTAACTGTAGCTATTAGAAGCTCGTGGTCTCCTACAGGACAAGGTAAGACATCGTGGTGAACTATAAAACTAGGTGTATTGGTAATTATAAGATCAATTAGGCTGGAGGAATTAGCGGTGATACGGGTTGCTTTATTCACAAGCTGATTTAAGTGGAGGGATTGAATTAATTTCCCCATTTTATTATTAGGAAGAAAAAGATTATCATTGAAGTCGCCTATAATAATGAGAGGTTTGCTCCTCAAACAGACCGACCGAAATACCTCGGAGATGTAATCAAAGGTGTCGTTGAGTGCATGAGGGTGTCTATATACACATCCCAGGATGAAAGAAGGGAATTTCCTATTCTGAACAGTCAACCAAATGTCTTCGAGATGAGGAGGTCGCTCGACTTCAGGGGTCTTTAATAGGGAGACCGTTAGATGATTTCTTACATACACCCCCACCCCTACCGCCATCAAATCGATAAAAAGAGAGAGAGATAACGACTGATGTAAATCCCATGAGGAAGTGAAAAGGGCGAGATTTATCCATTCCTTTTTAAAGATGAAGCAAATGAGCATCCAGTTTAATATATCTAACGACAAAGACTTGACTCAGACATGAGAGTCACGTGCCTATCCGTATTTCTTTTTAAATAGATTTTTTATATAAAGGAAATTATAAACTACTCTTTCATTAACTTGGGGCGCACTTGGCTACCTTTCAGGGCGCACCGGTTGAGAAACGCTGACCTAAAGATATGCTAGAATTAGGCTCTGAAATGACGATAGATCTGCTTTTTGAAAGAAGATAAGTTATAAGAATTAGGAAAGATAGGAAGAAGAGTTTCAGAATCGGGAGGTTGATGGGAAGAAGCAGTAACTGCACCGACCAATCCGCAAGCTACAAATCTCCACACAGTAATTGTGAGACAAGGCTGCTTGGCGAGTATTAAGCAGCCTCGGCAGTAGGGGAGGAATGCAAATCACCAACTCATAAGAGCGGCGATGTAAGTACTAGCGCTAAAAAAGGAAAAGGGATGATACCTTACAGAGACGAGAAAGATAATCCAGATGAAAACTAAGAGAAGGGTCATTAAAGAGTCTGAATGGCTTAGATTCAACCCTATCAAGGAGATAAATATAAGAAGAAGCACGTCAGCTGTGCTAGCAGTATTCTAAGATGAAGATTTAGACATTTGGATCCTGTGACTCTTCCAAAACAAGTTAGAGGCTATTTGGATTTCTAATATGTCAATAGAATTAAGAATGTAAATTTCGTTAGCTTCAAAGACAACTGGGCTGTCAGGGGGGGAATACAATAAAAAAAAAAAAAAAAAATAGCCAGAAACTGTCTTGGAGGCATTAAATTTACCTAAATTTTGGGTATCCCACTCAGATACCCTTAGCATATCGGGGTTGAGAGTACAAGAGAGTGATACGAGATTGATTTCGAGTAGAAGATAAAGGTTGTGAAAAAAGGCAGAGGAAAATTGGAGGGAAGAATTGTCGGCAAAGGCGTGGAGCAGAGAGAAGGATGGGGACTGAAGAAGATCGTCAAAGAAGAGAAGGAAAAATGCAGGTGAAAGAACAGAGCCCTGTGGAACACTATTGGTGACAGGGAATGAGCTAAATGTTGCACCATCAACAACTACAGATATAAAACGGCCAGAAAGAAAACTGGAAATCAGAGAACAGAGAGAAGGGGTGAGCTATAAGTACGGAGTTTGGCCAACAGAGCTATGTGCCAGTGTCAAAAGCCTTAGAGATATCAAGGGCGATGACAAAGGATTCCCCAAAGTGCCTCACAGAAAATGACCATACATAAATAAGATAGAACATGTCACCAGTTGGTTTCAATAGCCGTATTGGTGATTGGAGATAAGAGAGTTAGATTCAAGACAGTTCAAGAAGTGAGAATTGAGCAAAGTTTTAAATACTTTAGGACTAGCAGAGGTTATGGCTATAGGTCGGTATTTTGAAGGAATATAGAGGTCACCTTTCTTTAGAACAGACTGAACTCGAGGATGCTTCTAAGATGAAGGATAGATGTCGGTTGCGAGAATGAGGCAAAAAGGATGGCAAAGCAAACTCCTTAAGGAACCTTACAGGGATACCATCAGGTTCGGACGCCTTGTTCATCTACAGAAAGTAAAGAACCATGTGGACTTTGCGTGAAGGAAGAATAAGGGAGGGCATAAAGTTAGAGAGGGGTAAAGACTGAGGGACAGATGTGCTGGAATTGCTTAAGGAAGTGTTTGCAGAAAAAAGAAAGGCAAAGAGAATGGCTATGTCAGTGGGAAAGCCAGCTATAGCACCATCAGAACGAATGAGAGGGGGAAAGCTTGAGTTACAGACATATATTGACAGGTGTTTGGCTAAGGACAAGAGACATTTATCAGTGGGAGAGGAGTTAAGGTCATGAAATTTCCTGAGCAGTCCAACAATTCCTAGTCGTAACAAAAGCAGAGCAAGTTAAATCAGAAGGAGAGACTTGGGACAACCGGTATGCCCGATCCCTGGCCTAAATAGCCATGGACCAGGCACGGTCACACCAAGGATTAGGAGGAGAAAAAGTTTTCTAGAGGAGGGGATTTATGCATTGATTCCCAGTTATGATCTCGGCTACTTTTAGGGTTACCTAATCATGGTAGTGGGTCTGAATGTAGTAGTTATCCCATAGGAAGTCAAAGACTAAGTTACGCAAATCATCGTCTTGGGTAAGCTCAAAGTGCCAAAGGCGTTGCTGAGTAGGAGGAACTGATGGAGGGGGAGTGAAAATGGAAGAAATTGAGATCACAGATGGTCAGATTTACCAAGAAGGAAAAACATAGAATATGAGCAGCCTGAGGGCTTAGAAGTAAGAAATAGGTCAAGAACATTAGCTGGACGCTTGTGGCGATCGGAAACACGAGTGGGATGTTTGATTATCTGCTCCAGATCGTAATAGAAAAAGCAAGGGCCTCACTTCCTCCCACGTCAGTGTGAGAAGAATTAAATAACTCAATGTGGTATACACTGAAGTCCCAAATAGTGAGAAGATGGCAAGAGGACAGATATTCAATGACAGACACAAAATAAATAAGCAAGTATGTGAACAGGTATGTATGAGTAGATACATATGAAGAGCAGTACATATTATTATTATTATTATTATTATTATCATTATTATTATTATTATATAGGACACATCAAAAATTGCTTTATAGTACCATAAATAGCAATGTCTTTCATTACCAGGCAAGAATTGCACATCTGCCCCTTCCATAATGAGGGTATGTGTACTGGGGCAACGTAATCAACGAATGTGGTAACGTTGTCTGATTAGCAAAATTCCACTGTAAATATGCTAACATGACCTAAAATATAATTGTTGATGTGGCACGAATGTCTGATAACTGGGTATGAACGATTTTAATGAAATTCCAAAAAGGAATTACGTGCTTTTGTATATCAATGTTTGCACTGTGTGTGTGTGTGTGTGTGTGTGTGTGTGTGTGATTACCTAATTGTGATTACCTAATTGTGTTTACGGGAAAGAGCCCAAAGCTCGTATCTTCCCGTATCCTGATCGGTTCCATTTTTAGACTTAGTGATACTTATCATACCTGTCCTTAAAACTATGGATTGAGGTAGCATTAACTACCTCCTCGCTTAGCGAATTCCAATTATCAACTACTCTTACACTGAAAAAGTATTTCCTTACATCCTGCAAACAAGTTTTCTTCCGAAGCTTCAAACTATGACCTCTAGTTCTAGAGCCAGCCATATCGAAATATCGATCCCTATCCACTCTATCATAACCATGAAGGAATTTAAAGACTGTCACCATATCCCCCCTTACTCTTCTAGCTTCGAGTGATGGCAAGTCTAATTCCCTCAGCCTCTCATCATAAAAGAGATTGCGTATTTCTGGCACCAGTTTCGTGGCATGTCTTTGAACTTTTTCAAGCTTAGCTATGTGCTTTTTCAAGTGCGGATTCCAAAAGGGGGCTGCATATTCGAGTTTTGGCCTCACATAGGTTACATAAATATTTCTGAACATTTCCTTGTCCATGTGCCTGAAGGCTACCCTTACATTTGATAAGAATGCATATGCTGCCCTTACTACGCCATTTATATGTATTTCTGGAGACAAATCTGCCAATATGTTTACTCCTAGATCTCTCTCATTTTCTGTCTCCTGAAGTTGTACTCCAGCCACCGAGTAGTCAAGCTTGGGCCTTCTTGCACTTGTACCCATTCTCATTACCTTACATTTTGAGGTATTGAATTTCATTAGCCACTTTTCTGACCACTCATGCAGATTATTTAGATCCTCCTGAAGTTCTCTACCATTGTTCTCGTTTTTTACTTTCTTCACAATCTTTGCATCATCTGCAAACATATTCATGAATGAATTTACAGACTCTGGTAGGTCATTTACATATACAAGGAACAAAAGTGGCCCTAAAACTGAACCCTGTGGAACTCCACTACTAACTCTTCTCCATTCAGACACTGAGTGTCTTACTCTAACCCTCTGTTCCCTTCCTTCTAAGTAAGTTTTTATCCATTCCAAGACATTTCCACCTATTCTAGCCATTGATTGCAGCTTCCTAATAAGTCTCCCATGTGGAACAGTGTCAAACGCTTTCTGGAAGTCTAGGAATATGCAATCTGCCCAGCCCTCTCTTTCCTGTAAGATTTGGCTTACCTCATCATAAAATTCTAATAAGTTTGTTACTGTTGATCTTCCTTCTCTGAAGCCATGTTGCCTCACTGACAAAAAGTTGAAGGATTCCAAGTGAAGAGAGATATGTTTCCTTAGTAGTTTCTCCATAACTTTGCAAACTATGCTGGTCAAGGAAACTGGTCTATAGTTCAGAGCCGTATCCCTCCTTCCCTTTTTGAAGTGTGTGTGTGTGTGTGTGTGTGTGTGTGTGTGTGTGTGTGTGTGTGTGTGTGTGTGTGTGTGTGTGTGTGTGTGTGTGTGTGTGTGTGTGTGTGTGTGTGTGTGTGTGTGTGTGTGTGTGTGTGTGTGTGTGTGTGTGTGTGTGTGTGTGTGTGTGTGTGTGTGTGTGTGTGTGTGTGTGTGTGTGTGTGTGTGTGTGTGTGTGTGTGTGTGTGTGTGTGTGTGTGTGTGTGTGTGTGTGTGTGTGTGTGTGTGTGTGTGTGTGTGTGTGTGTGTGTGTGTGTGTGTGTGTGTGTGTGTGTGTGTGTGTGTGTGTGTGTGTGTGTGTGTGTGTGTGTGTGTGTGTGTGTGTGTGTGTGTGTGTGTGTGTGTGTGTGTGTGTGTGTGTGTGTGTGTGTGTGTGTGTGTGTGTGTGTGTGTGTGTGTGTGTGTGTGTGTGTGTGTGTGTGTGTGTGTGTGTGTGTGTGTGTGTGTGTGTGTGTGTGTGTGTGTGTGTGTGTGTGTGTGTGTGTGTGTGTGTGTGTGTGTGTGTGTGTGTGTGTGTGTGTGTGTGTGTGTGTGTGTGTGTGTGTGTGTGTGTGTGTGTGTGTGTGTGTGTGTGTGTGTGTGTGTGTGTGTGTGTGTGTGTGTGTGTGTGTGTGTGTGTGTGTGTGTGTGTGTGTGTGTGTGTGTGTGTGTGTGTGTGTGTGTGTGTGTGTGTGTGTGTGTGTGTGTGTGTGTGTGTGTGTGTGTGTGTGTGTGTGTGTGTGTGTGTGTGTGTGTGTGTGTGTGTGTGTGTGTGTGCTATCTACCATTTCATATGTCACTATTAATCCCCATTATGGGGATGGACACTGACAGGCTGGAGCTACGGAATTAAGGCTAGATGCCCATTCGAACGCCCCGAGGTGGAATAGCATACATATATATATATATATATATATATATATATATATATATATATATATATATATATATATATATATATATATATATATATATATATATATATATATATATATATATATATATATATATATATATATATATATATATATATATATATATATATATATATAGTTCTCAATGAAGTAACACTATTGCCTGTGATAATGGTGCCAAGTTATGTGAAAGATGCAAGGCATTACCAATTTAACACAGTTTCGGAGGAGGAAGAGGAAGAGGAGGAGATCATACCATATTGCAAAATCATGCTAATCTACCCATACCCACCTAATGAGGTCACAGCATATCTACCTTAAACAATTGCAAGACGTGCAAAGACATTTATAGTTCAGCTGAGCGAGCGAGCATAACTCACATTTGGGAATACTAATGATAAAACTCGGAAGCCTTTCTAAGGCATGCTTTGAACGCTAATGATAAAGAGTCGGCAAAACATTTTCACCTCCTCAAATAAGAATTGATCTATAAAGAAAATATGTCCTTCATTGTAATTTATATAAACTTAGCTCCTGCATACATTTTGCCAACTACTCTTAATTAAAAAAAATCAATGCGGTGTATGTGTGTGCAAAATAACCATTGGATAAAATCACGTCCTCGGAATAATAATAATAATAATAATAATAATAATAATAATAATAATAATCTTGTTTGGCGATAAGGTGTTTGAAATATGATAGGAGTGTCTGGAATAAATAGGGTGAGAGTGAGAAGGTAAGGCAGAGAAAGAGTGTTGAAAGAAAATTGTCCGATAAGTTAGACCCGAGTGTTCTGAGATGGCTTGGACATACGGAAAGAATGAGTTATGACCGACTAGCAAAGAGTGTGGAGAGCAGAATTAAGTAGAGTAAGGTCAAAAAGAAAACCAAGAATGAGATGGCTGGATGGGGTGAAAACACCATTGGATGCACATGGTATGTCAGTGGAAAAGGGAATAAGTGGATGAGTGGAGGGAGACTATACAGATTAAAAGGGAAAACAAAAAATGAGATGGATGGAGGGGGTGAAAACAGTATTGGATGCACATGGTAAGTCAGTGGAGCAGGGAATGATTGTATAGAAACTGTATTGCTGAAAAGGGGCAAAGGAATATCTTGCCCCTGTTAAGCCTTGTAAACTGGGAAGGGTGGGTTGGATGGTTGATATGAAGTATTGTTGGTAAACAAGCTACAAATGTCGAATCTTATGGTAGAGGAGCCTTGCTTACTTCCCCTGTGGATTACCAAGCAGTGAGGTGGGAGGTTATGTCATCCCTTTTTATCTCCAAAGAGCTAAGAGGAGTGAGTACCTGGGGTGAATTGGATTACGGTGAATTAGTGTGTTTTGATCAGCCACCTTACAATTGAGATTGCTCCCACTGTTTATGCTGTAGTTTGGAATTCCAGTAACTTAAAAACACACACAGACATGCACACATTTTTTCTAAGCCCAAAATACATGTAAATCCACGATAACTTCCAAAAACATAAAAATGTCATCAACTTAAATCTCCTTGAATAGATAAGAAGGTCATGTTGAGATAGAACCCTGATAAGGACGATAGGATAATCCAGGAAAGATATGACGAAATTATATCGAGATAACAAACGAAATCTTATCAAGGGAAGTTGCGAAACACAGGTGGCTTAATCTGACAATAACTGACCCTTGCCAACTCACGTTACGACCCTCTCCAACGATTATCCCGAAAGAGTTAATGATCGAGGCAGCAACTTCATTAAGACGGAATGAGTGAACATCCTTAGTGAGAGGTCTCTCATAAGAGGGTCAGTGGGGATAGGATGAAAGCATAGAAGATAAGTACACGGATGCTTTATTGCAAACAACATAAAATTATATATAAATAGGTGGAAGAGAAGACAAGACGTAAGTCAATTATCTGTGCAAGTCCCTGGCAAACAGGGATCAATTACTTAACACAGATTACTGATAACATTGCATTTAAAAAGTTGTAAAACTTCAAAAACTTCCACAATAAGAATATGAAAGAGCATTTAAGACCAAATAAATTATTTCAAAGCAATGTATCAATGTATATTAGAGCATTAAAGGGTAGCATTATCAACGCAAAACCGAACAAGCTAATATTTATAACACACCTCTAATTCAATTTTTTGGTTCTAATTATCCCTGATAATAATAGTAATATTAGGCCATTTCCTTTGTATCTGTGTGCGTGTGTGTGTATATATATATATATATATATATATATATATATATATATATATATATAGATATATATATATATATATATATAGATATATATATATATATATATATATATATATATATATATATATATATATGTATATATATATATATATATATATATAAGATATATATGTATATATATATATATATATATATATATATATATATATATATATAAATATATATATATATATATATATATATATATATATATATATAATATATATATATATATATATATATATATATATATATATATATATATATATATATATATATATATATATATATATATATATATATATATATGCGCAATAATAGTGTGTGCAAATCAGAGACCAGTGTTTTGTTATTAATACATATAATAACAGAGAAAATTATGAGATAGACAATTACGATAAAATTTGACATTAGACTATATATATATATATATATATATATATATATATATATATATATATATATATATATATATATATATATAAACACAGAAACCTAGTTGCTGCAAGCCCCTCAGGCAATACATGAGAATAAACAGATTGGTCTTAATGACCTAATACACATGTAGCCTTACATTACTAGCCAAGGATATACGAACTAATAAATCAAGAATTGCATACTACTGAAATATCACGATGAATAAATATGGGCTATTCAGCATGTTGCGTTCATCTAGGATACATGAAAACAGGAACAGGTGTTTCCTCCTTAAAACTGAAGCATATCTGACAATGAGACATAGTTACGATGTTATTCTTCGGTATTTTGAAACTTCATAGGTCGTTGTATTTGCTCTGGACTTATGCTAAAGCTGTGATGAGATCGATTCCCAATTGTAGATAAAGCAGGTAGCAGTGCTCCTGGCCAACTCCACCAAGAGTGCACCGCATGAAATGCGTGAGGTCAAAAGCTAAATCATTTAGTCTATTCACACGTAGGGAATAAAGCTGAGCTTAAGACAACAAAGCCTGTTCTGCGAGTCTCATCCGATATAGAATAAGAAACCGATAGGCTAAGCATGCATGAGCATGCAAACATCACGCATGCACACACACACAGTATATACGGGATACACACAAGCATTGACAACACGGCAACGATATATGTGCGTATGTATGTGGGTGAATGTAAGGTTGCATGTATAATTTCAACTGCATACAAAAGAGCAGGAGACAGGGAAGTACAGGGAGTCCTCATATAACGTTTCGAGTTTACGACAAAGGCTGCTTTAAAAAAAAAAATAAAAAAAGTCATCCATTTATTTTTCATTTTCATATATTCATAAATTTGTTTTTGTCTAGTTTACCTTACCTTTTCTTCCTGGGGATCCTCTAAGGGTTTAAATTTGGACACATAAAGAGATGTGTACATGCTTAAATGAAAATTTCTTATCTATATTTACCAATGAAAACTTGGAATATATTCCAGAGGTAAAACGCATATATACAGACAGTCCCAATAATATATTTAGTACAATAAATATTACGAGGAAGGATGTA
>JAXCGZ010007726.1:17500-116329 GCA_037179515.1 Halocaridina rubra
AGTTTTGACAATCCCCCAAAAAGAGCATAGAGCCCCGTTATTTGTTAAATAGAATTCTTTACCAGTCAGGAGCGGAGCACCATTTTTTTTTTTTTTTTTTTACGGAAGCAAATGAAAGTCAATTCGCCTCCCATTCTCATTCCCACCACATAGAGCATGACCCGATGGGTGTAAAGATGAGATAAGGTTAGAATGAATGGAGGGAAAAAAGAGAAAAGGCGAATGTATTCCCTTAAAATCAATTAAATGCTGTTATGCTTCGACCTCACTGGCAGTGGTCCAAACCTCTGCTCCTGTGAATCTCTCTCCCACAATACAACAAGAAATCTCTCCCTCTTCCAGCTTATTTCCCTAGTTTGTTTCATGACAACTCTACTTACCATGACTCTGGGCATCCACGGTGCCAACCAAGGTGGAAGCCACCTTCAGCCAGGTGAAAAGTGTATATAATTTCCTTAGAAAAGTTCCCATTCTTCCTATTCACTCACTCGCCTCCGCCATACTGATTTAGATACTGAAGTAAAGAGGCGACCTGAGTTCGAATTCACTAACGTTAAGAAACGCACATCTAAGGGAATTCTTCTCCTTATGCGCAGTGTTACCATGGGTAAAGGCCGCGCAATTTATCAGTATAATATTTGCTACAGTACGGTGAAGATAATATATTGTTACTTAAATAGCATAAAAAATATTGAATAATTCTCTTCACCTCCGTTTCTGCTTTATATTTAGACATTATTTCAATAAATATCCCACATATTCACAAGTAGTATTAGGCGCCAAAGTGGTAATACTGGTAATTTATTCGTAAGTATTTCTGCCTGGTCATTAATAAATCAGACTTTTAAGCTGCGTTCTTTCACAATACAAAAACGTTTTTGGCGTTTGCTTTGTGAATTAATTGTGTTCAGTTCTCTTAGTAATTGACTTAAATTAGTTGTCGTCTACGCAAAATCATTATTCGAAGTGTATTATATTGTTGTATATCACTTTTATATATATACTTAGTGAGAAAAACAGGAGTGTTTGTAATAATTTTATATTTATTTAAGAAAATACCACAATGCGACTCAAGACGTTTTATGGAAAAATCGAACGCTTTCAGCTAAGAAGCTATTTCTAACATCAATATTGTTTGTGTGAATGCTATCGTGGTATCATAATACTTGGCATTCATATGCATGTACTTTTCCAGTATTTACTGCATATTACTCTCTCTCTCTCTCTCTCTCTCTCTCTCTCTCTCTCTCTCTCTCTATATATATATATATATATATATATATATATATATATATATATATATATATATATATATATATATATATATATATATATATATATATATATATATATATATATATATATATATATATATATATATATATATATATTTATATATATATATATATGTGTGTGTGTGTGATTACCTAATTGTGATTACCTAATTGTGTTTACGGGAAAGAGCCCAAAGCTCGTATCTTCCCGTCTCCTGATCGGTTCCATTTTTAGACTTAGTGATACTTATCATACCTGTCCTTAAAACTATGGATTGAGGTAGCATTAACTACCTCCTCGCTTAGCGAATTCCAATTATCAACTACTCTTACACTGAAAAAGTATTTCCTTACATCCTGCAAACAAGTTTTCTTCCGAAGCTTCAAACTATGACCTCTAGTTCTAGAGCCAGCCATATCGAAATATCGATCCCTATCCACTCTATCATAACCATGAAGGAATTTAAAGACTGTCACCATATCCCCCCTCACTCTTCTAGCTTCGAGTGATGGTAAGTCTAATTCCCTCAGCCTCTCATCATAACTGACCCTCTGTTCCCTTCCTTCTAAGTAAGTTTTTATCCATTCCAAGACATTTCCACCTATTCTAGCCATTGATTGCAGCTTCCTAATAAGTCTCCCATGTGGAACAGTGTCAAACGCTTTCTGGAAGTCTAGGAATATGCAATCTGCCCAGCCCTCTCTTTCCTGTAAGATTTGGCTTACCTCATCATAAAATTCTAATAAGTTTGTTACTGTTGATCTTCCTTCTCTGAAGCCATGTTGCCTCACTGACAAAAAGTTGAAGGATTCCAAGTGAAGAGAGATATGTTTCCTTAGTAGTTTCTCCATAAGTTTGCAAACTATGCTGGTCAAGGAAACTGGTCTATAGTTCAGAGCCGTATCCCTCCTTCCCTTTTTGAAGATAGGTATCACATTTGCTTGTTTCCAGCATCTTGGAATCTCCCCCGACTCCAGTGACTCCTTAAATATGATACTTAGTGCCACTGATATTGTGTTTGCGCATTTTTTAGGCACATGAGGGGATATGTCATCAGGACCTGTAGCTTTATGAACATCTAAATCCATCAGCGCTTTGCATACCTCTGTGGCTGTAAGGTTGATGTTCTCTATTACCGGCCCTTGAGCTTCTATCACTGCAATCTGAGGGGGTGGGGTATTTTCTACTGTGTGTGTGTGTGTGATTACCTAACTGTGATTACCTAATTGTGTTTACGGGAAAGAGCCCAAAGCTCGTATCTTTCCGTCTCCTGATCGGTTCCATTTTATACTTAGTGATACTTATCATACCTGTCCTTAAAACTATGGATTGAGATAGCATTAACTACCTCCTCGCTTAGCCAATTCCAATTATCAACTACTCTTACACTGAAAAAGTATTTCCTTACATCCTGCAAAGAAGTTTTCTTACCAAGCTTCAAACTATGACCTCTAGTTCTAGAGCCAGCCATATCAAAATATCGATCCCTATCCACTCTATCATAACCATGAAGGAATTTAAAGACTGCCACCATATCCCCCCTCACTCTTCTAGCTTCGAGTGATGGTAAGTCTAATTCCCTCAGCCTCTCATCATAACTGAGATTGCGTATTTCTGGCACCAGTTTCGTGGCATGTCTTTGAACTTTTTCAAGCTTAGCTATGTGCTTTTTCAAGTGCGGATTCCAAAAGGGGGCTGCATATTCGAGTATTGGCCTCACATAGGTTACATAAATATTTCTGAACATTTCCTTGTCCATGTGCCTGAAGGCTACCCTTACATTTGATAAGAATGCATATGCTGCCCTTACTATGCCATTTATATGTATTTCTGGAGACAAATCTGACAGTATGTTTACTCCTAGATCTCTCTCATTTTCTGTCTCTTGAAATTGTACTCCAGCCACCAAGTAGTCAAGCTTGGGCCTTCTTGCACCTGTACCCATTCTCATTACCTTACATTTTGAAGTATTGAATTTCATTAGCCACTTTTCTGACCACTCATGCAGATTATTTAGATCCTCCTGAAGTTCTCTACCATTGTTCTCGTTTTTTACTTTCTTCACAATCTTTGCATCATCTGCAAACATATTCATGAATGAATTTACAGACTCTGGTAGGTCATTTACATATACAAGGAACAAAAGTGGCCCTAAAACTGAACCATGTGGAACTCCACTACTAACTCTTCTCCATTCAGACACTGAGTGTCTTACTCTAACCCTCTGTTCCCTTCCTTCTAAGTAAGTTTTTATCCATTCCAAAACATTTGAACCTATTCTAGCCATTGATTGCAGCTTCCTAATAAGTCTCCCATGTGGAACAGTGTCAAACGCTTTCTGGAAGTCTAGGAATATGCAATCTGCCCAGCCCTCTCTTTCCTGTAAGATTTGGCTTACCTCATCATAAAATTCTAATAAGTTTGTTACTGTTGATCTACCTTCTCTGAAGCCATGTTGCCTCACTGACAAAAAGTTGAAGGATTCCAAGTGAAGAGAGATATGTTTCCTTAGTAGTTTCTCCATAACTTTGCAAACTATGCTGGTCAAGGAAACTGGTCTATAGTTCAGAGCCGTATCCCTAGTTCCCTTTTTGAAGATAGGTATCACATTTGCTTGTTTCCAGCATCTTGGAATCTCCCCCGACTCCAGTGACTCCTTAAATATGATACTTAGTGCCACTGATATTGTGTTTGCGCATTTTTTAAGCACATGAGGGGATATGTCATCTGGACCTGTAGCTTTATGAACATCTAAATCCATCAGCGCTTTGCATACCTCTGTGGCTGTAAGGTTGATGTTCTCTATTACCGGCCCTTGAGCTTCTATCACTGCAATCTGAGGGGGTGGGGTATTTTCTACTGTGTGTGTGTGTGTGTGTGTGATTACCTAACTGTGATTACCTAATTTTGTTTACGGGAAAGAGCCCAAAGCTCGTATCTTTCCGTCTCCTGATCGGTTCCATTTTATACTTAGTGATACTTATCATACCTGTCCTTAAAACTATGGATTGAGATAGCATTAACTACCTCCTCGCTTAGCCAATTCCAATTATCAACTACTCTTACACTGAAAAAGTATTTCCTTACATCCTGCAAAGAAGTTTTCTTACCAAGCTTCAAACTATGACCTCTAGTTCTAGAGCCAGCCATATCAAAATATCGATCCCTATCCACTCTATCATAACCATGAAGGAATTTAAAGACTGTCACCATATCCCCCCTCACTCTTCTAGCTTCGAGTGATGGTAAGTCTATTTCCCTCAGCCTCTCATCATAACTGAGATTGCGTATTTCTGGCACCAGTTTCGTGGCATGTCTTTGAACTTTTTCAAGCTTAGCTATGTGCTTTTTCAAGTGCGGATTCCAAAAGGGGGCTGCATATTCGAGTTTTGGCCTCACATAGGTTACATAAATATTTCTGAACATTTCCTTGTCCATGTGCCTGAAGGCTACCCTTACATTTGATAAGAATGCATATGCTGCCCTTACTATGCCATTGATATGTATTTCTGGAGACAAATCTGACAGTATGCTTACTCCTAGATCTCTCTCATTTTCTGTCTCTTGAAATTGTACTCCAGCCACCAAGTAGTCAAGCTTGGGCCTTCTTGCACCTGTACCCATTCTCATTACCTTACATTTTGAAGTATTGAATTTCATTAGCCACTTTTCTGTCCACTCATGCAGATTATTTAGATCCTCCTGAAGTACTCTACCATTGTTCTCGTTTTTTACTTTCTTCACAATCTTTGCATCATCTGCAAACATATTCATGAATGAATTTACAGACTCTGGTAGGTCATTTACATATACAAGGAACAAAAGTGGCCCTAAAACTGAACCCTGTGGAACTCCACTACTAACTCTTCTCCATTCAGACACTGAGTGTCTTACTCTAACCCTCTGTTCCCTTCCTTCTAAGTAAGTTTTTATCCATTCCAAAACATTTCCACCTATTCTAGCCCTTGATTGCAGCTTCCTAATAAGTCTCCCATGTGGAACAGTGTCAAACGCTTTTTGGAAGTCTAGGAATATGCAATCTGCCCAGCCCTCTCTTTCCTGTAAGATTTGGCTTACCTCATCATAAAATTCTAATAAGTTTGTTACTGTTGATCTACCTTCTCTGAAGCCATGTTGCCTCACTGACAAAAAGTTGAAGGATTCCAAGTGAAGAGAGATATGTTTCCTTAGTAGTTTCTCCATAACTTTGCAAACTATGCTGGTCAAGGAAACTGGTCTATAGTTCAGAGCCGTATCCCTAGTTCCCTTTTTGAAGATAGGTATCACATTTGCTTGTTTCCAGCATCTTGGAATCTCCCCCGACTCCAGTGACTCCTTAAATATGATACTTAGTGCCACTGATATTGTGTTTGCGTATTTTTTAAGCACATGAGGGGATATGTCATCAGGACCTGTAGCTTTATGAACATCTAAATCCATCAGCGCTTTGCATACCTCTGTGGCTGTAAGGTTGATGTTCTCTATTACCGGCCCTTGAGCTTCTATCACTGCAATCTGAGGGGGTGGGGTATTTTCTACTGTGTGTGTGTGTGATTACCTAACTGTGATTACGTAATTGTGTTTACGAGAAAGAGCCCAAAGCTCGTATCTTCCCGTCTCCTGATCGGTTCCATTTTATACTTAGTGATACTTATCATACCTGTCCTTAAAACTATGGATTGAGATAGCATTAACTACCTCCTCGCTTAGCCAATTCCAATTATCAACTACTCTTACACTGAAAAAGTATTTCCTTACATCCTGCAAAGAAGTTTTCTTACCAAGCTTCAAACTATGACCTCTAGTTCTAGAGCCAGCCATATCGAAATATCGATCCCTATCCACTCTATCATAACCATGAAGGAATTTAAAGACTGTCACCATATCCCCCCTTACTCTTCTAGCTTCGATTAATGGTAAGTCTAATTCCCTCAGCCTCTCATCATAACTGAGATTGCGTATTTCTGGCACCAGTTTCGTGGCATGTCTTTGAACTTTTTCAAGCTTAGCTATGTGCTTTTTCAAGTGCGGATTCCAAAAGGGGGCTGCATATTCGAGTTTTGGCCTCACATAGGTTACATAAATATTTCTGAACATTTCCTTGTCCATGTGCCTGAAGGCTACCCTTACATTTGATAAGAATGCATATGCTGCCCTTACTATGCCATTTATATGTATTTCTGGAGACAAATCTGACAGTATGTTTACTCCTAGATCTCTCTCATTTTCTGTCTCTTGAAGTTGTACTCCAGCCACCGAGTAGTCAAGCTTGGGCCTTCTTGCACCTGTACCCATTCTCATTACCTTACATTTTGAAGTATTGAATTTCATTAGCCACTTTTCTGACCACTCATGCAGATTATTTAGATCCTCCTGAAGTTCTCTACCATTGTTCTCGTTTTTTACTTTCTTCATAATCTTTGCATCATCTGCAAACATATTCATGAATGAATTTACAGACTCTGGTAGGTCATTTACATATACAAGGAACAAAAGTGGCCCTAAAACTGAACCCTGTGGAAATCCACTACTAACTCTTCTCCATTCAGACACTGAGTGTCTTACTCTAACCGTCTGTTCCCTTCCTTCTAAGTAAGTTTTTATCCATTCCAAAACATTTCCACCTATTCTAGCCCTTGATTGCAGCTTCCTAATAAGTCTCCCATGTGGAACAGTGTCAAACGCTTTCTGGAAGTATAGGAATATGCAGTCTGCCCAGCCCTCTCTTTCCTGTAAGATTTGGCTTACCTCATCATAAAATTCTAATGAGTTTGTTACTGTTGATCTACCTTCTCTGAAGCCATGTTGCCTCACTGACAAAAAGTTGAAGGATTCCAAGTGAAGAGAGATATGTTTCCTTAGTAGTTTCTCCATAACTTTGCAAACTATGCTGGTCAAGGAAACTGGTCTATAGTTCAGAGCCGTATCCCTCCCCTTTTTGAAGATAGGTATCACATTTGCTTGTTTCCAGCATCTTGGAATCTCCCCCGACTCCAGTGACTCCTTAAATATGATACTTAGTGCCACTGATATTGTGTTTGCGCATTTTTTAAGCACATGAGGGGATATGTCATCAGGACCTGTAGCTTTATGAACATCTAAATCCATCAGCGCTTTGCATACCTCTGTGGCTGTAAGGTTGATGTTCTCTATTACCGGCCCTTGAGCTTCTATCACTGCAATCTGAGGGGGTGGGGTATTTTCTACTGTGTGTGATTACATAATTGTGATTGCCTAATTGTGTTTACGGGAAAGAGCCCAAAGCTCGTATCTTCCCGTGTCCTGATCGGTTCCATTTTAGACTTAGTGATACTTATCATACCTGTCCTTAAAACTATGGATTGAGATAGCATTAACTACCTCCTCGCTTAGCCAATTCCAATTATCAACTACTCTTACACTGAAAAAGTATTTCCTTACATCCTGCAAAGAAGTTTTCTTACCAAGCTTCAAACTATGACCTCTAGTTCTAGAGCCAGCCATATCGAAATATCGATCCCTATCCACTCTATCATAACCATGAAGGAATTTAAAGACTGTCACCATATCCCCCCTTACTCTTCTAGCTTCGAGTGATGGTAAGTCTAATTCCCTCAGCCTCTCATCATAACTGAGATTGCGTATTTCTGGCACCAGTTTCGTGGCATGTCTTTGAACTTTTTCAAGCTTAGCTATGTGCTTTTTCAAGTGCGGATTCCAAAAGGGGGCTGCATATTCGAGTTTTGGCCTCACATAGGTTACATAAATATTTCTGAACATTTCCTTGTCCATGTGCCTGAAGGCTACCCTTACATTTGATAAGAATGCATATGCTGCCCTTACTATGCCATTTATATGTATTTCTGGAGACAAATCTGACAGTATGTTTACTCCTAGATCTCTCTCATTTTCTGTCTCTTGAAGTTGTACTCCAGCCACCGAGTAGTCAAGCTTGGGCCTTCTTGCACTTGTACCCATTCTCATTACCTTACATTTTGAAGTATTGAATTTCATTAGCCACTTTTCTGACCACTCATGCAGATTATTTAGATCCTCCTGAAGTTCTCTACCATTGTTCTCGTTTTTTACTTTCTTCACAATCTTTGCATCATCTGCAAACATATTCATGAATGAATTTACAGACTCTGGTAGGTCATTTACATATACAAGGAACAAAAGTGGCCCTAAAACTGAACCCTGTGGAACTCCACTACTAACTCTTCTCCATTCAGACACTGAGTGTCTTACTCTAACCCTCTGTTCCCTTCCTTCTAAGTAAGTTTTTATCCATTCCAAAACATTTCCACCTATTCTAGCCATTGAGTGCAGCTTCCTAATAAGTCTCCCATGTGGAACAGTGTCAAACGCTTTCTGGAAGTCTAGGAATATGCAATCTGCCCAGCCCTCTCTTTCCTGTAAGATTTGGCTTACCTCATCATAAAATTCTAATAAGTTTGTTACTGTTGATCTACCTTCTCTGAAGCCATGTTGCCTCACTGACAAAAAGTTGAAGGATTCCAAGTGAAGAGAGATATGTTTCCTTAGTAGTTTCTCCATAACTTTGCAAACTATGCTGGTCAAGGAAACTGGTCTATAGTTCAGAGCCGTATCCCTCCTTCCCTTTTTGAAGATAGGTATCACATTTGCTTGTTTCCAGCATCTTGGAATCTCCCCCGACTCCAGTGACTCCTTAAATATGATACTTAGTGCCACTGATATTGTGTTTGCGCATTTTTTAAGCACATGAGGGGATATGTCATCAGGACCTGTAGCTTTATGAACATCTAAATCCATCAGCGCTTTGCATACCTCTGTGGCTGTAAGGTTGATGTTCTCTAATACCGGCCCTTGAGCTTCTATCACTGCAATCTGAGGGGGTGGGGTATTTTATACTGTAAATACTGACTGAAAATCCTTGTTCAATTCTTTGCAGATCTCTTCATCCGTTTCAGTGATGCTTCCATCCGCTCTCTTTAGCCTTAAAACCTGTTCTTTTACCTTCAGTTTTCCTCTGATAAAGCTGTGGAAAAGCTTGGGATTTTCTTTAGCCTTCCTGGTGATGTCCCTCTCATAATCTCTCTCTGCCTCTCTCCTTTTACTTAGGTAGTCATTTCTTGCTCTTTTGTAGGTTTGCCAGGCATTTATGTTTTTTCTCCTCCTATACCTTTTCCAGCATTTGTCTCTCCACTCCTTAGCTCTTTTACACCCATTATCGAACCATTTCTCTCTGGCATGAATTACACCTACTTTGGTGACAGGTATGCAGCAATCTACTATCTTCCCATATTTCTCACAAAAGATGTCATACATTTCTTGTACAGATTTGTTGTAAAATAAGGTTCTCCAGTCAATAACTGCAAAAAGCTCATTCATTTTGATGTAATCTCCTTTCGGATAGTTCCTCCTCATGTCCTCAGTGCCTCTACTCTCAGGAAGAATATCTTCAATGATATACTCCATCAACAACACACAGTGGTCACTCTTTCCAATTGGTGGTTCATACTCAGTTTTTTCAATATCCAACACATTATCTGTGAACACTAGATCAAGTAGTGATGACTCATCCCCACCCCTGGCCCTTGTTGGTTCCATTACATGTTGGTGTAGGAAATTGCCTTGTACGCAATCTAGGAATCTTGCCCCGAATGAGTCCTCACCACTGTGTGGGTCAAGGTTTATCCAATCTATCTCTTTATGATTAAAGTCTCCCATAATCAAAATCCTACATTTATTTTCCCGTGCCATGTTAACAACTGAGTTTATGACTTCAATAGTACCTATATGACTTTCCTCATAAACTTCAAGCCTATTTTGGTTCCTTGGTGGGTTGTATACAACAGTTATTATAATGCTCTCTGACCCAGTATTTATGCGAGCAACAAGAAATTCCTTGAACTCACTTTCTATAGCCAAGTTTATTTCTTCAACTTGAATCCTCTCACTTATGAGCAGTGCTATCCCTCCACCAGTCCTTTCAGATCTTTCAACCCTTAGTATTCTGAAGCCCTTAGGAAAAACTGTGACACTGTTTATGTCCTCACTCAACTTAGTCTCTGTAATTGCTACTATATCTGCCTTACTGTTGTGAATCCTATCTTTTAATTCTACTGCCTTACCAGCTAATCCATCAGCATTTGTGTATAACAATCTTAATGAGGCCCCATCCCCTGATCTTCTGTCATTATCTTCTTTATCTCCCCTTTGTCTGGAAGTATTCTGTAACGAAAATTTTTCTTCTCTTCTTCATGTCTTTCATCATTTAACCTTCTTGCCTCTTGCAACAAGTTTTTGATCTTTCCCATCTCTTCCTGTGTTCTGTATCATCTAATGAACACTTCTTTGCATTCTTGAAGGTCTTTTAGACTTTTTTTTCTCAACAATATTTCCCTACATGTTTCCCCTCTCTCAAAGGTTACTTTTGTTGGTCTCGGCTTTCCTTCCCTCGAATATTTACCTAGTTGGTGTATGTTTACAATATCCTCAGGACCACATACTACTCCAAGCTTTCTTATCAGGTCTACAACCCTAGCTTTATTTTCTTCAAGTCTCCCCTGCCATGTTGGCTCCTGGGATTCACTTATGCCTGAGATTACCACTGTCTTCTCCTTATCAAGTGCCTGTCTGATGAGTGGGTTTGCCCTTTCCATCACAACGTCTTTCATTTTTTCGATTACTGTCTCTTTGTAGTCAACTGTTTGTATGTTTTCCAGTGCCACCACCTTTACAGCCTCTTTTACTGCCACATTCCCCTTTAGTGCATCAGCAAAGGAAGTTTTCATGGCATCATTTTCCATATTCAGCTCCTGGAACTCTTTTCTGAACTGTTCAATGTTTTCCTTAATCTGGACATTCCAAGCAGCAATCTCGTCTCTCTCAGAAGAGAGCAGTGAACTAACATGTAATTCCTTTAGGTTGTCATTCAGCTGTTTGTTTTTATCTTCTTGTTTAGAAATTCTAGATTCTAGTTGACTCTTTTCCCCTTCCAGCTTCTTTATTCTTTTTTCTAGTTCCTTTCTCTCCTGCCCTTGTGCTTTATTTGCTTCCTCCAAAGATCTTATTTGTTCTCTGAGTGTTTCATTTTCTTTCATTTCTCCATCCATATTCCAAATTTTATCATCAAGGCTTATAACCATTTCCTCTAACTTCTTGATTCTCTGTTTAAGTCCCCTGATGGCTAGCCCTCCTCCCGACCCATGGGTGGGAGAGGTTTGGGACAGAGATGGCGTCATTTTTATGTTCTCCCTCTCACAGAATATAGAAAGAAGACGAGAAAGAGGAAAAAAAAAAGAGAAAAACTTTTAATTGAGCTTCACACAGAATTTTTATATCTCCATATAAGTGCTATTTAGTGACTCAGTTTATCTCTTTTCTGGTAACACACATCTTAACTTAAAAACTTGACCATGGTAATTTAAGTATGTGTGTGTGTGTGTGTGATTACCTAACTGTGATTACCTAATTGTGTTTACGGGAAAGAGCCCAAAGCTCGTATCTTTCCGTCTCCTGATCGGTTCCATTTTATACTTAGTGATACTTATCATACCTGTCCTTAAAACTATGGATTGAGATAGCATTAACTACCTCCTCGCTTAGCCAATTCCAATTATCAACTACTCTTACACTGAAAAAGTATTTCCTTACATCCTGCAAAGAAGTTTTCTTACCAAGCTTCAAACTATGACCTCTAGTTCTAGAGCCAGCCATATCAAAATATCGATCCCTATCCACTCTATCATAACCATGAAGGAATTTAAAGACTGTCACCATATCACCCCTCACTCTTCTAGCTTCGATTGATGGTAAGTCTAATTCCCTCAGCCTCTCATCATAACTGAGATTGCGTATTTCTGGCACCAGTTTCGTGGCATGTCTTTAAAAACTTTTTCAAGCTTAGCTATGTGCTTTTTCAAGTGCGGATTCCAAAAGGGGACTGCATATTCGAGTTTTGGCCTCACATAGGTTACATAAATATTTCTGAACATTTCCTTGTCCATGTGCCTGAAGGCTACCCTTACATTTGATAAGAATGCATATGCTGCCCTTACTATGCCATTTATATGTATTTCTGGAGACAAATCTGACAGTATGTTTACTCCTAGATCTCTCTCATTTTCTGTCTCTTGAAATTGTACTCCAGCCACCAAGTAGTCAAGCTTGGGCCTTCTTGCACCTGTACCCATTCTCATTACCTTACATTTTGAAGTATTGAATTTCATTAGCCACTTTTCTGACCACTCATGCAGATTATTTAGATCCTCCTGAAGTTCTCTACCATTGTTCTCGTTTTTTACTTTCTTCACAATCTTTGCATCATCTGCAAACATATTCATGAATGAATTTACAGACTCTGGTAGGTCATTTACATATACAAGGAACAAAAGTGGCCCTAAAACTGAACCCTGTGGAACTCCACTACTAACTCTTCTCCATTCAGATACTGAGTGTCTTACTCTAACCCTCTGTTCCCTTCCTTCTAAGTAAGTTTTTATCCATTCCAAAACATTTCCACCTATTCTAGCCATTGATAGCATCTTCCTAATAAGTCTCCCATGTGGAACAGTGTCAAACGCTTTCTGGAAGTCTAGGAATATGCAATCTGCCCAGCCCTCTCTTTCCTGTTAGATTTGGCTTACCTCATCATAAAATTCTAATAAGTTTGTTACTGTTGATCTACCTTCTCTGAAGCCATGTTGCGTCACTGACAAAAAGTTGAAGGATTCCAAGTGAAGAGAGATATGTTTCCTTAGTAGTTTCTCCATAACTTTGCAAACTATGCTGGTCAAGGAAACTGGTCTATAGTTCAGAGCCGTATCCCTCCTTCCCTTTTTGAAGATAGGTATCACATTTGCTTGTTTCCAGCATCTTGGAATCTCCCCCGACTCCAGTGACTCCTTAAATATGATACTTAGTGCCACTGATATTGTGTTTGCGCATTTTTTAAGCACATGAGGGGATATGTCATCAGGACCTGTAGCTTTATGAACATCTAAATCCATCAGCGCTTTGCATACCTCTGTGGCTGTAAGGTTGATGTTCTCTATTACCGGCCCTTGAGCTTCTATCACTGCAATCTGAGGGGGTGGGGTATTTTCTACTGTGTGTGTGTGTGTGTGTGTGTGTGTGTGTGTGTGTGATTACCTAACTGTGATTACCTAATTGTGTTTACGGGAAAGAGCCCAAAGCTCGTATCTTCCCGCCTCCTGATCGGTTCCATTTTATACTTAGTGATACTTATCATACCTGTCCTTAAAACTATGGATTGAGATAGCATTAACTACCTCCTCGCTTAGCCAATTCCAATTATCAACTACTCTTACACTGAAAAAGTATTTCCTTACATCCTGCAAAGAAGTTTTCTTACCAAGCTTCAAACTATGTCCTCTAGTTCTAGAGCCAGCCATATGAAAATATCGATCCCTATCCACTCTATCATAACCATGAAGGAATTTAAAGACTGTCACCATATCCCCCCTCACTCTTCTAGCTTCGAGTGATGGTAAGTCTAATTCCCTCAGCCTCTCATCATAACTGAGATTGCGTATTTCTGGCACCAGTTTCGTGGCATGTCTTTGAACTTTTTCAAGCTTAGCTATGTGCTTTTTCAAGTGCGGATTCCAAAAGGGGGCTGCATATTCGAGTTTTGGCCTCACATAGGTTACATAAATATTTCTGAACATTTCCTTGTCCATGTGCCTGAAGGCTACCCTTACATTTGATAAGAATGCATATGCTGCCCTTACTATGCCATTTATATGTATTTCTGGAGACAAATCTGACAGTATGCTTACTCCTAGATCTCTCTCATTTTCTGTCTCTTGAAATTGTACTCCAGCCACCAAGTAGTCAAGCTTGGGCCTTCTTGCACCTGTACCCATTCTCATTACCTTACATTTTGAAGTATTGATTTTCATTAGCCACTTTTCTGACCACTCATGCAGATTATTTAGATCCTCCTGAAGTTCTCTACCATTGTTCTCGTTTTTTACTTTCTTCACAATCTTTGCATCATCTGCAAACATATTCATGAATGAATTTACAGACTCTGGTAGGTCATTTACATATACAAGGAACAAAAGTGGCCCTAAAACTGAACCCTGTGGAACTCCACTACTAACTCTTCTCCATTCAGACACTGAGTGTCTTACTCTAACCCTCTGTTCCCTTCCTTCTAAGTAAGTTTTTATCCATTCCAAAACATTTCCACCTATTCTAGCCATTGATTGCAGCTTCCTAATAAGTCTCCCATGTGGAACAGTGTCAAACGCTTTCTGGAAGTCTAGGAATATGCAATCTGCCCAGCCCTCTCTTTCCTGTAAGATTTGGCTTACCTCATCATAAAATTCTAATAAGTTTGTTACTGTTGATCTACCTTCTCTGAAGCCATGTTGCGTCACTGACAAAAAGTTGAAGGATTCCAAGTGAAGAGAGATATGTTTCCTTAGTAGTTTCTCCATAACTTTGCAAACTATGCTGGTCAAGGAAACTGGTCTATAGTTCAGAGCCGTATCCCTCCTTCCCTTTTTGAAGATAGGTATCACATTTGCTTGTTTCCAGCATCTTGGAATCTCCCCCGACTCCAGTGACTCCTTAAATATGATACTTAGTGCCACTGATATTGTGTTTGCGCATTTTTTAAGCACATGAGGGGATATGTCATCAGGACCTGTAGCTTTATGAACATCTAAATCCATCAGCGCTTTGCATACCTCTGTGGCTGTAAGGTTGATGCTCTCTAATACCGCCCCTTGAGCTACTATCACTGCAATCTGAGGGGGTGGGGGTATTTTCTACTGTAAATACTGACTGAAACTCCTTGTTCAATTCTTTGCAGATCTCTTCATCCGTCTCAGTGATGCTTCCATCCGCTCTCTTTAGCCTTAAAACCTGTTCTTTTACCTTCAGTTTTCCTCTGATAAAGCTGTGGAAAAGCTTGGGATTTTCTTTAGCCTTCCTGGTGATGTCCCTCTCGTAGTCTCTCTCTGCCTCTCTCCTTTTACTTAGGTAGTCATTTCTTGCTCTTTTGTAGGTTTGCCAGGCATTTATGTTTTTTCTCCTCCTATACCTATTCCAGCATTTGTCTCTCCACTCCTTAGCTCTTTTACACCCATTATCGAACCATGTCTCTCTGGCATGAATTACACCTACTTTGGTGACAGGTATGCAGCAATCTACTATCTTCCCATATTTATCACAAAAGATGTCATACATTTCTTGTACAGATTTGTTGTAAAATAAGGTTCTCCAGTCAATAACTGCAAAAAGCTCAATCATATTGATGTAATCTCCTTTTGGATAGTTCCTCCTCATGTCCTCAGTGCCTCTACTCTCAGGAAGAATATCTTCAATGATATACTCCATCAACAACACACAGTGGTCACTCTTTCCAATTGGTGGTTCATACTCAGTTTTTTCAATATCCAACACATTATCTGTGATTACCTAATTGTGATTACCACCCCTGGCCCTTGTTGGTTCCATTACATTTTGGTGTAGGAAATTGCCTTGTACGCAATCTAGGAATCTTGCCCCGAATGAGTCCTCACCACTGTGTGGGTCAAGATTTATCCAATTTATCTCATTATGATTAAAGTCTCCCATAATCAAAATCCTACATTTTTTTCCCGTGCCATGTTAACAACTGAGTTTATGACCTCAATAGTACCTATATGACTTTCCTCATAAACTTCAAGCCTAATTTGGTTCCTTGGTGGGTTGTATACAACAGTTATTATAATGCTCTCTGACCCAGTATTTATGCGAGCAATAAGAAATTCCTTGAACTCACTTTCTATAGCCAAGTTTATTTCTTCAACTTGAATCCTTTCGCTTATGAGCAGTGCTATCCCTCCACCAGTCCTCTCAGATCTTTCAACCCTTAGTATTCTGAAGCCCTTAGGAAAAACTGTGACACTGTTTATGTCCTCACTCAACTTAGTCTCTGTAATTGCTACTATATCTGCCTTACTGTTGTGAATCCTATCTTTTAATTCTACTGCCTTACCAGCTAATCCATCAGCATTTGTGTATAACAATCTTAATGAGGCCCCATCCCCTGATCTTCTGTCATTATCTTCTTTATCTCCCCTTTGTCTGGAAGAACTCTGAAATGAAAATTTTTCTTCTCTTCTTCATGTCTTTCATCATTTAACCTTCTTGCCTCTTGCAACAAGTTTTTGATCTTTCCCATCTCTTCCTGTGTTCTGTATCGTCTAATGAACACTTCTTTGAATTCTTGAAGGTCTTTTAGACTTTTTTTTTTCTCAACAATATTTCCCTACATGTTTCCTCTCTCTCAAAGGTTACTTTTGTTGGTCTCGGCTTTCCTTCCCTCGAATATTTACCTAGTTGGTGTATGTTTACAATATCCTCAGGACCACAAACTACTCCAAGCTTTCTTATCAGGTCTACAACCCTAGCTTTATTTTCTTCAAGTCTCCCCTGCCATGTTGGCAGTGTGTAGATAGATATGTAAATGAGATGGAAGCTTATATTCATACACTTATAAAATTAACATTATATTAGAAAAAATCCTTTTATTTATGGTTAGATAATCCAATAGCTATTCATTTCTATTTATCTGGAAAATAAAGAATATATTCAGTTTTCATAATCGTCTAAAACATCAAATGGTTCATGTTTATGCATTAGTATCATAACAATGAATGCCTTGCATCTTAATTGGAAGTTCAACATAGGATCCTCCCCCAATTACCAAGTGGAACACTCAAGTAGGGCAGTGTGGAATAGGAATTGGGGGGAAATTGGAGCAACCCTTTATCCCCAAGGAGCTGAGTGGAATGATTGGGTGAATTGACTTCTAGTAACTGTGTGCCCTTTGACTCTGCCACCCTCTTTACAACGGGACTGCGGTCATTATATATGTAAATATATCTCATTCGTCTGCTACTTTAAATCTGCTTTCTAAATTTACTTCCTGCTACAATTATCAACGAATTTATATGGCTATTACTAAATGATGAATTACGAAAGAGAGAGAGAGAGAGAGAGAGAGAGAGAGAGAGAGAGAGAGAGAGAGAGAGAGAGAGAGAGAGAGAGAGAGAGAGAGAGAGAGAGAGATTGTTCTTTAAATTCGGATGCTCATATCTTACTTCCACTTCACTTCCACCAATGGTCTCCTGTATGTATACATATATTGCTAGCAGCAATGATAATATTCTCTTTTAGAGCAGTGCAGCTATCAATATTCTTAAGCTGATTATTTTCTGATTTTCATGCTTCTCCTCTTTTATTTCACTTCCTTTTTTTGAACACTATTGTTCACTGACTAAATGAATATCATACAACGATTCTGAGGGTTAAATTTTTTTTTACCTTGTTTCTGGCATGGAATCATATCTCTTTCAAGAGTTTGAAAGTAGTTTTTGCTGCTGGTGAACTATCTCATGTTTATAATTATGCTTCCCTAACTTCTTGAATAAGGGTTTTAGTAAGGGAAAACATTCCCAAGTGAGGTTGGGAAGCAGAAGAAGCTTTAAAATTAATGAAAAAGCATTCAGAAGAATGCATTTATTTCCTAGCTTAGCAATTTCCTGAGATATTAGTGTTGGGGTTTAGGATGCTAGAGTGTTGTTAAGATTCTGTTTTACTAAGGGGACTCAAAGTACCGAGCTCGGTTAAGAGCTCACAAACAGACAGGACAGATATTTGTACTTGAACACCCCATCTCTATTACCATTAGTCGGTTAAATGAAACTCAGAATTCAACTTTCTTTTAATTTTGGAAATGCAATGACATTAAAAGAATTGAATTAAATTTCTCAAATTAAATTTTATGAAATGCTGCCTCGAATCCCGGTGGTGATGAGCACGATTTCGTTTCCCGGCACCACGGACGTATGCCAAGACTTTGGCCTCAACTCGATGATTACCTCTGTCACACAGGCAGAGTAGAATACAGGACACTGCAATTTCAGAAACAGAAATGACACAGTTTATAATGGGAAACTGAAAGCATGATCACACATATAATGAGTTTCCAATGTCATTCTACTGGATAAATATATATTGGTTATTCACAGCTAACCAGAAATATTTATGCTACCATAATAGCATACAAAACCATTAATTCTTTACTGGTTTTAAAGAAAACAATATATTCACAATAAATGAAGAATAAGCAAGACAAATACAGTACTGTATGTATTCCTTAAATTGTGGGCAACCACAAAAGTTGCAATGCTTATTCCGGATATGACAATTAATATGGTAAAACACTCTATTTAGGGTAAAGGAAGAATCTACGAGATAAATACAGTATTCATTCACTTTTGGTTATCAAGAACTGTTTGCAATGAAAAAAGAGGGTGCAAAACCACCTTTTGAGGTATTTGCAACTTATAACTCAAAACACTTTATCCCCAACATATGAAGAATTAGCAAGATAAATACAGTATGCATTCATTAAATTGTGGTTAACAGGAAATATTTGCAAAGCCAACTGGGAAAAATTACCTTCTAATTATTTGCAGTTTGTATAGCAAATAGCTTTATTGACGAGTTTTTGACGTAAAACACTTTATATACGATGATAGAAAGGGGTGAAATGAAATTAGAATTTATTAGGAAAAGAGATAGATTTTTACGGGCTCATAATCAGTCTTCAGAGGATGAGATTTTCGTTTATCACATTCAATGAAAAGAAACTTCTCAGCAATGTATATCAGCTGTAATTTACAGGTTAAGGAATTAACTTTGGCATGTGAGATTCCAGTTTGGTAATCTACAAAATTTCGTGTGTATGGGAATGGAATCTGAGAATAAAAATCCATAAGATTTATCCAGTAACGAATGTAACTAATTCTCGAAAAAAAACCAATTTGCTTGACCCACGAGCTTTACCATACACTATCCCTCACCTTGTTGTGCTAGATGAATTCCTGTGAAGATGCCACGTAATTAAGATTTGAAATAAATTTAGACTGCCCAGGCGAGATGTTGCCTCTGGGCAGTCTCGGCGCCAAAAAAGCGTCTCATTGTCCCTCCTGGTGAGTTCATCTGTAGGATACATTTCTAGAGCAGTAATTGGCTCTGATATCATTTTAAGGACTATTTTAGTGGTGGTCCCTGGCAGGCAATTATAGCAGAGATGCAAGGGAGAGACAGTATTTTTAGGTGCAACAAGTGGAAGCAAATAAAAAAAAACGAGAATAATAATGAAAAGTTAGGTTACTGGTTTTAATATCTCATAATTTTCTTGGCTCGTAGCAGACAGAAAATAGGAGCAGCCTTTATATCGGGGCTATACTTCTACACGTACAAGAAGAGTAAATAAGGTATATTTAAAATTAGCTATAAGCTAAAATACAAATTGAAAATAATCATAATCTGCAAAAGTCAAGAAGTGGGAATTATTTTTTTAGTTAGAAAATAACAGTTATGTTACTAATTTATTTAATAAAGGCATCTAACAGCCTCTGGTGACTTTGAGCGAAACACTCTGTCACAATTAGCTTCTTCTTTTAACCTTCAATGGTGTAGTTGGCAGCATCTTGGCACATCAGTTATATGTCTTAAGTTTGAATCCCGGCCAGGGGGAAAATATGCTTCATATCTATCTATTTACCGTAAAGAAATTTTAATTAAGAAGTGCAACAGAACATAGACCACGTGCTGTCAGGGATGTTCAGGTGGCGTAACTGATATTTTCCAGTGTGGTTTCCTGGGCAGGATGTGTGTTTATCGAGAGATGACAAGAGATCTATGGTTCAACCCATAGGGCTCTCACACTCCGGTGCCAATTGCCGATAGAGGTCAGAATTGTCACACAGTTTTATGTCGTTCCCACGAGAGCCGAAAACCAATATCTACATGTACGTATCCACATGCACCTGTGAAAATACACACTCTTCTGAGAGAGACGAGATTGCTGCTTGGAATGTCCAGATTAAGGAAAACATTGAACAGTTCAGAAAAGAGTTCCAGGAGCTGAATATGGAAAATGATGCCATGAAAACTTCCTTTGCTGATGCACTAAAGGGGAATGTGGCAGTAAAAGAGGCTGTAAAGGTGGTGGCACTGGAAAACATACAAACAGTTGACTATAAAGAGACAGTAATCGAAAAAATGAAAGACGTTGTGATGGAAAGGGCAAACCCACTCATCAGACAGGCACTTGATAAGGAGAAGACAGTGGTAATCTCAGGCATAAGCGAGTCCCAGGAACCAACATGGCAGGGGAGACTTGAAGAAAATAAAGCTAGGGTTGTAGACCTGATAAGAAAGCTTGGAGTAGTATGTGGTCCCGAGGATATTGTAAACATACACCAACTAGGTAAATATTCGAGGGAAGGAAAGCCGAGACCAACAAAAGTAACCTTTGAGAGAGGGGAAACATGTAGGGAAATATTGTTGAGAAAAAAAAGTCTAAAAGACCTTCAAGAATTCAAAGAAGTGTTCATTAGACAATACAGAACACAGGAAGAGATAGGAAAGATCAAAAACTTGTTGCAAGAGGCAAGAAGGTTAAATGATGAAAGAAATGAAGGAGAAGAAAAATTTTCATTACAGAGTTCTTCCAGACAAAGGGGAGATAAAGAAGATAATGACAGAAGATCAGGGGATGGGGCCTCATTAAGATTGTTATACACAAATGCTGATGGATTAGCTGGTAAGGCAGTAGAATTAAAAGATAGGATTCACAACAGTAAGGCAGATATAGTAGCAATTACAGAGACTAAGTTGAGTGAGGACATAAACAGTGTCACAGTTTTTCCTAAGGGTTTCAGAATACTAAGGGTTGAAAGATCTGAAAGGACTGGTGGAGGGATAGCACTGCTCATAAGTGAAAGGATTCAAGTCGAAGAAATAAACTTGGCTATAGAAAGTGAGTTCAAGGAATTTCTTGTTGCTCGCATAAATACTGGGTCAGAGAGCATTATAATAACTGATGTATACAACCCACCAAGGAACCAAAATAGGCTTGAAGTTTATGAGGAAAGTCATATAGGTACTATTGAAGTCATAAACTCAGTTGTTAACATGGCACGGGAAAAAAAATGTAGGATTTTGATTATGGGAGACTTTAATCATAAAGAGATAGATTGGATAAATCTTGACCCACACAGTGGTGAGGACTCATTCGGGGCAAGATTCCTAGATTGCGTACAAGGCAATTTCCTACACCAACATGTAATGGAACCAACAAGGGCCAGGGGTGGGGATGAGCCATCACTACTTGATCTAGTGTTCACAGATAATGTGTTGGATATTGAAAAAATTGAGTATGAACCACCAATTGGAAAGAGTGACCACTGTGTGTTGTTGATGGAGTATATCATTGAAGATATTCTTCCTGAGAGTAGAGGCACTGAGGACATGAGGAGGAACTATCCGAAAGGAGATTACATCAAAATGAATGAGCTTTTTGCAGTTATTGACTGGAGAACCTTATTTTACAACAAATCTGTACAAGAAATGTATGACATCTTTTGTGAGAAATATGGGAAGATAGTAGATTGCTGCATACCTGTCACCAAAGTAGGTGTAATTCATGCCAGAGAGAAATGGTTCGATAATGGGTGTAAAAGAGCTAAGGAGTGGAGAGACAAATGCTGGAAAAGGTATAGGAGGAGAAAAAACATAAATGCCTGGCAAACCTACAAAAGAGCAAGAAATGACTACCTAAGTAAAAGGAGAGAGGCAGAGAGAGATTATGAGAGGGATATCACCAGGAAGGCTAAGGAAAATCCCAAGCTTTTCCGCAGCTTTATCAGAGGAAAACTGAAGGCAAAAGAACAGGTTTTAAGGCTAAAGAGAGCGGATGGAAGCATCACTGAGACGGATGAAGAAATCTGCAAAGAATTGAACAAGGAGTTTCAGTCAGTACTTACAGTAGAAAATACCCCACCCCCTCAGATTGCAGTGATAGAAGCTCAAGGGCCGGTATTAGAGAACATCAACCTTACAGCCACAGAGGTATGCAAAGCGCTGATGGATTTAGATGTTCATAAAGCTACAGGTCCCGATGACATATCCCATCATGTGCTTAAAAAATGTGCAAACACAATATCAGTGGCACTAAGTATCATATTTAAGGAGTCACTGGAGTCGGGGGAGATTCCAAGATGCTGGAAACAAGCAAATGTGATACCTATCTTCAAAAAGGGAAGGAGGGATACGGCTCTGAACTATAGACCAGTTTCCTTGACCAGCATAGTTTGCAAAGTTATGGAGAAACTACTAAGGAAACATATCTCTCTTCACTTGGAATCCTTCAACTTTTTGTCAGTGAGGCAACATGGCTTCAGAGAAGGTAGATCAACAGTAACAAACTTATTAGAATTTTATGATGAGGTAAGCCAAATCTTACAGGAAAGAGAGGGCTGGGCAGATTGCATATTCCTAGACTTCCAGAAAGCGTTTGACACTGTTCCACATGGGAGACTTATTAGGAAGCTGCAATCAATGGCTAGAATAGGTGGAAATGTTTTGGAATGGATAAAAACTTACTTAGAAGGAAGGGAACAGAGGGTTAGAGTAAGACACTCAGTGTCTGAATGGAGAAGAGTTAGTAGTGGAGTTCCACAGGGTTCAGTTTTAGGGCCACTTTTGTTCCTTGTATATGTAAATGACCTACCAGAGTCTGTAAATTCATTCAAGAATATGTTTGCAGATGATGCAAAGATTGTGAAGAAAGTAAAAAAACGAGAACAATGGTAGAGAACTTCAGGAGGATCTAAATAATCTGCATGAGTGGTCAGAAAAGTGGCTAATGAAATTCAATACTTCACAATGTAAGGTAATGAGAATGGGTACAAGTGCAAGAAGGCCCAAGCTTGACTACTCGGTGGCTGGAGTACAACTTCAAGAGACAGAAAATGAGAGAGATCTAGGAGTAAACATACTGTCAGATTTGTCTCCAGAAATACATATAAATGGCATAGTAAGGGCAGCATATGCATTCTTATCAAATGTAAGGGTAGCCTTCAGGCACATGGACAAGGAAATGTTCAGAAATATTTATGTAACCTATGTGAGGCCAAAACTCGAATATGCAGCCCCCTTTTGGAATCCGCACTTGAAAAAGCACATAGCTAAGCTTGAAAAAGTTCAAAGATATGCCACGAAACTGGTGCCAGAAATACGCAATCTCAGTTATGATGAGAGGCTGAGGGAATTAGACTTAGCATCACTCGAAGCTAGAAGAGTGAGGGGGGATATGGTGACAGTCTTTAAATTCCTTCATGGTTATGATAGAGTGGATAGGGATCGATATTTTGATATAGCTGGCCCTAGAACTAGAGGTCATAGTTTGAAGCTTGGTAAGAAAACTGCTTCGCAGGATGTAAGGAAATACTTTTTCAGTGTAAGAGTAGTTGATAATTGGAATTGGCTAAGCGAGGAGATAGTTAATGCTATCTCAATCCATAGTTTTAAGGACAGGTATGATAAGTATCACTAAGTATAAAATGGAACCGATCAGGAGACGGGAAGATACGAGCTTTGGGCTCTTTCCCGTAAACACAATTAGGTAATCACAATTAGGTAATCACATATAGGTCCTCCTTATGTCCGATTGGCCTTCTTATAGCCATACCCCTAACACTACATGTGATGGGCGGGAATTCACTTTTCTCTGGAAGCTTATTGGGTGAGGCTGTCCAAGCATACAACGCCCTGCCATCTTTGTCATACAAGAAAGCAAGAAGCAGTAAGAGACGAGAGTCAGTAAGAAGTGGTCAGGGGCATGAATAAGATCTTAGATTTTGCCTTAAGGGGGCAGGGAGCATTGAGGTGTAGAATAAGTGTCTTACTAAATAAGCTTAATGTAAATCAGCTTGTGCAATCTGTTATCACCTCGCACGCTATAAGTTTAGTAATAGAGAACAATAATATAACATTGGTGGCATCCTGGTGAGATATAACTCTATGACTTCGAGTCTAGTATAGTCATAGGATAAAACGATACAACAGTGGTGGCAGCTCAGTACGATACCAGGCCTAAATTACCGTGAAGAGACAAAAAGATATTTATGCCGGTGGAAACTCGTGTGACGAGAAAAAAATTATGGATACAGAGGAATATAACGCCTTGGTAGAGGCAATGTCAGGAGAGGATAAAATTTGCCAAATCCTCAAGTTAGAGGAAGAGTTACAAAGTCTAAAAACCAGTGGCGAGGCCGCACCATCGAAGAGAGGAAAATTGGACGATGGCGATGCCGACGATACAGACACTGAGAGTTACACCTCAAACTTCAATGACTCTCAGATGTTAGAGAAAGCACAGCAAGTCACACCTCACCCTAGTCCCTGTATAGGAAAGGTGCCCTGCAGTAAGAATCATCCCTTACATTTTGATCCTGATTGAAAGTTGCAGAAACTTTGTTCACGAAGGCTGAGAAACGTCAACTGGGAGAAAAATTCAGCGCGATTCACCTATTTCACCGTGCGGAACACTGTGAATGTTGCTTTGAGAAACAACACCCCTACTAGGCGTTGCTTGTTGCTGAATTCGACTAAGAAAAAGCCTGGGATGGTGAATCGATGATTTTACGAGAGATATGGACGATGTCAGTGAGAAAACCAACAAGCCCAGAAGAGAGGAAAGCCCCCTCCTCCAGTACCAGTGGCCGTGACATTCTTCAAGCAGCATCCCAAACAGGCTAAGTACTTGTAATTTTTATCCAGTGAGTAATGGGACTATTATTAAGAGAAATTGAGTTCGGAGGACTCTACCATTTTACTCTGTAGATATGCTTTGACTCAGCCACCCCGCATATAAAAGGGAGTGTGACTTTAGTAAAATTAATAAAAGTAGAATTTCTGCACCCATAACTAAACTAGATAATTTGTACTAATAGCTATAAGCTATAATAAACTCGATTTTTGTTATAATTAGATCAATATAACGAGTGATTGCATATACAGGGTGTTAAATTTATTTTTGTTATTGCCTAAGTTAAGTATTGAACAGGCAAAGGTATTGATTCTAATTCAAAAAAATTAATGTACATGTAAAATCATTATTATGTTCCTTTTCTAAAGCGGAAGTAGAGTAAGTTTACTGAGTAACGTTTGCGGGAGTGAGTGTTTAAGAATAAAATATAAGTTGTTGAGTTTTTTATACTCTGAAATGTGAGTAAAATTATATTGAGAAACAAACTTGAATCCGTTTTTAATCTTTTTATTTCATCATGTGTGATATTGTCCAAGAGTAAAAGGCGGAAATGACCGATCGATCTCTCAACGTTGTTATTATGAAGTAATAGTAATTGTACTGATAATTTGCTATTAAAACACGTGTATGCCATGTCCTTTGAAGAGTCGGAGACTTTTGTGATGTTATTAAGATTATTGCTGTTGGATATAATGAGTTTTTTTCCTTCGTTAAGATGTTATGCAGGCAGGGAAAGAGAGTAGAGTAAATTGTGCATTGATAGGGATGTTAGGGTGTCACCCTACCATACTGTTGATGGAGAGTACAGAGGGGACCTATAACCGTTGACACAGTCATGTGACTATAGGAGCTGATTGCAATTTCACACACACACTTCTTCAGAGTGACGGGGTAAATAAACCAACGCGTTGTAATTAGAAGAATGACTGGAAGGGGAGTTGTACAGAAAGAAAGAGAGTGTGAGTTTTGAGAGTGCCGAGTGAGAGAGAGAAAGGGTATGACTGACCAGGGGTATCATGGGAGGAATGCACATGTGGGTGGAATCGCGAGAAGTTCGTTAAGAAGCAGGATGGGGACTGGTTCTGGGAGGACCCTTCCCCTGCATCACACGTGTCTTACTGCAAGTCATATGCAATTGAAGAAGACGTATTTGTGAAATGCGCATAGCTTCAACGGGAGGTGATGTAGACGTTGCAATATCTACTAAGGGATATGTTTATGTAAATGCTTCAAGATGCAGCATAGTGAAGTTCCACCTGCCCAGGTATGACTGAGGTGCAGTCATATTTGTATTATGTCCCCTACTCAGCCGGAGAGATAATTGTTCAATTTTTGAAATTCCAAGAGAGATATTAAAGTGATAAAGGACACGAATCTATGACTGATATTTTTTATTTTTTTCTAGCTGAAGTATTTTCATTTATTGTTCAAAAGAATACTCTAAATAGATAAAATAAAACTTTGAAGTTTAAGCCATGATAATGTTTGCCACCATCATTTCAGCTTGGTCATAAAGACAGAGTGTGAACTCACAAGAAATGACAACAAGAATGTTGCGCAGCCAATTCCTGTATTTGAAAGAGACGAAGTCGATCCAGAAACCGAAGAGACAGGGGAGGAAACAGCACCTGCATGCAAATCTCCTCGCAAAAGCTAGTCATCTGAAGTCCAGAAGACAAATATTGAGCAGTATTTTGGGTAGGAAATGAAAGAGAGAGAAAAAAATGGGTAATTAAGTACCTAAGTGATCGTAAGTATAGATAAAAAAAGAGGAAAAAATATATATCTTTTCCCCTGTCTGCTGAGGTATTCTGTAGAATAGTCAACCGAAAAAGTAAGTTATTTTGAGTTCATAGAAAAATAGATGTCTTTTTATTTGCATTGTATGATTCCTTAAGAGATTTCTAAAACTTAAGCAAAGTTCATTCTTTAATGTTGCAAATGAAATATTATTTTTTAATTTTATTACTGCAGGCACAGATACAAGCTTTTTTGTATTTTTTTCAGATACATGATTTTTATATTTTTTTTATGTTGAGAAGTGTATATAATCTGCACATGATAATTGTATGATTTCGAAGAGATAAAGATATCAACGAATTTGAGAAGCTTATATGAAGATAATTATTGTTAATTACTGTCATTGTCATGAAATCTATAATTATAATTGAGCTAATTAAGATCATCGAGATTCTCAGAGCATATATTTTGAGTATGAAATTTAAAATAATGATACTTAAGTACTTTTATATTGTTTGTTAAGAAAGGATAATCGTTAATTTCTTTGATTGTAGTAGATATAAATAAATAAAAATAAGAAATTTTTTTGAGATATCAGCGATAGTATAAAATATATTTAATTTACAATGCTAGTTAAGCTTTCTAGAGTATCATAGTTTATTAACTATAATTATCAAATATGATTGTAGTATTTTGTTTAAATTTCGTCGGAGGTATGTTTGACTTATAGCGTGTGTGTGCTTCGATTCAACCCTCTGATTTATAAAAAGAGAAAATATTGCCATAATAGGCAAGTATGTGTATGTTTATTTCACTAGCATTATTTGCAATGTTAAACAGAAAAAGAATGGATTTATGCTTTGATGTCTCTTTATTTGTATACTAAGTTTTTTTTTTTTTTTTTTTTTTTTTTTTTTTTTAGACGCTCGAAAACAGAAGCTTATGTGGTGAGTATAGAGTAAATGGTAGTTGTGATTTATTCCCTTGCATATTTAGGCAGGAAGGCAAGTCATATAAAGGTTCCCTACAAGCAAAAAATATACGTTTCATTTTTGAAGAAAATAAGTAGGCTCAAATTCTCTCTCTCTCTCTCTCTCTCTCTCTCTCTCTCTCTCTCTCTCTCTCTCTCTCTCTCTCTCTCTCTCTCTCTCTCTCTCTCTCTCTCTCTTCGCGCGCGATTTTTGCCCCTTCCGTGCCTGAAGGATGTTGTTTCTGTATGTTGCCAGATTATTGATATTTTTTAAATTCTTTTGCAAATTTGCCAGATGATAAATGTGACCTAGCTTTATTATTGTTGATGAGTTTTTGCATGTTAATATTGTACTGATAAGACAGAATTTGAATTGAATAATAATGAGAATTTTTCTGCCACATATTGCAACTGTCTTGGAAAATAGATAAGCTCCCACTGACAAATTGAGCAACAAGAAGGTTGGTGACTATGCTACTATATATATTATGACAGTAGGAATTCAATTAGTGAAAGAAACTGATCAAAAGAAATTGGTTTAAAATGAGCATTATTATGAAAAAGTTTAGTTCCTGGGTTCATCCAGTGAGGACGTGCTTCCAGTAGCTCTAATCTTGACCAAACTTAGTACAATGGAGAGTGGTGGTGTTCTTTGTGCTGGTGGTGTTAGTGGTAGTGGTGTTGGTAGTTGTGTCGTTGTTGGTGCTGTTTGTGGCTGTGCTGGGGATTTGTCCTCGTCTGACGCAAGCAAACTCATTTTTAATTTAAGAAATGAGTTGGCCGCAGTCAGGCAGGAGGTCAGATCCTTAGCTGAGGAGAACAAGGATCTGAGAGGTAAAGTAGAGGTGTTAACCAGGAAGGGTCGATTGAATAATGAAGACGACTGGAAAGTTGTGAATAAGGGTTCAACAAAAATGGTTCTTAAGAAAAATGATACTTTTAGACTACAGGTTGCTAATTCATTTAGGTCACTTAGAGATGAATGTGACAGTGGCGGCAGCAATTCTTCATTAACCATAGAGTCAGATAGGTGTACTAGCGATCGTAAAAATGGAAGTGGGAAAAGCTCTCAGGTCAAGAGCCTAGGTAAGTCTCCCAAGGTCGGAGTAACCCATCCTCCGGATAAGTCTTGTTCTTTGGTAATTGTAGGGGATTCACTATGCAGATATGTAGACAGGAAACTCAGGCATAGAGTTAGAGGAAAATATTTTTTCCCTGGAGCAGGCATGAAGAAGGTGGGTGAGTCAATAAATAGCTGGATTGAGAAAAAAGATGTTGTTTGTTTGATAGCTGGGGGAAATGACGTGCAGGATGGTAGAAGTGAAGAGCTGATTAGGTTGTATAGACAAGCCCTGGATAAGATCAGGAAAAGGGGTGCAGTTCCTGTGATGTGTGGTATTCTCCCTAGGCTTAGCCAAAGTTCAAAGTGGTGGTCTCGAGCTATAGGAGTAAATGCTAGGATGAAAGTCTTCTGTCGGGAGAATAATATAGGTTTTATAGATGGGTGGGATCACTTCACTAGTCGTAAGCATATGTATGCAAGGGATGGAGTGCATCTTTCTAATTCAGGTGTCTCGGTATTGGCTGGTATGATAGACAGAGAGGTAGGGGGGTTTTGTTAGACACAAATAATGAAATGATTAATACTTGTGCAGAGAAATTAGTCAGTAAGGGTTCAGTAAATAGTGGGTCAAATAACTGGGAGTCTAAGGATAAGAACCATTTGTTACATAGAACAAATATTAACAAAAAGAATAGCCACAAGAAGGGTGAAGCTAGAGAAAGTTTAAAAGTATATTATACAAATAGCCGTAGTTTAGGTAACAAGATAGAAGAACTGAGAGCCATAGTATGTAGTGAGAGACCGGATATAATATGCATTAGTGAAAGTTGGATTAAATTAGAAAGCAAACACCTTAAAGCTGAGTACATAATTACAGGATATAAACTTTATAATGCTGATCGTAGTGCAGATAAAAGAGGGGGAGGGGTAATTATGTATATTAAAGATAGCCTCAGAAGCTGCATTAAGTCTGGAATTAAGACAAATCTAAATTCAGAAACCTTATGGGTTGAAATTAAAAATAATATAGAAAGTCTAGTTGTAGGAGTAGTCTACAGACCACCTGATCTAGATAATATAGAGTCGCAAGTTATATACGATGAAATTTCTAAAGTGAGCAGGTCAAATAGAGTTTGCATTGTAGGCGATTTTAATTTTAGACATATTAACTGGGAAACCATAACAGGTGATAGTAGCTCTAAGGAGTTTTTGGAAGTAGTAGAAGACAATTTCCTTTCTCAGCATGTACATGAAGCAACACGGGGGGTGAATACACTAGATTTAGTTCTTAGTAATAGAGAGAATATGGTTACAAATTTAGAAGTTGGTGAAAAATTGGGCAACAGTGACCATGATTCCATTAGATTTAACATAATTTTCAAGGAAACTATAAAGGAAAATAAGAATATTGTTCCAAACTTTAGAGCAGGAGATTTTGAGGGCTTAAAAACTAAATTATCTAATGAGGTATGGGAAGGGATTTCTGGGGTACAGATGTGGGTAGTTAATCCAGCAGGTCAGGTCGCAGGTAGCGGATTACCCCGAAATTTGGGTACCACATGCCAAGGATTATCACAAGATAAGATCAATACATTAAATTCTCTCACAGGAAAGAGCAGCAGTCCGTCAGTTAATATAAATTTGGATGAGGAATATAACAATTTTGTCATGACTCTTAAGAATAGTCAGAGAGACTATATTCCCATGAAACATTGCAGATCAAGAAAAAATGACCCTAAATGGATGAACAATAGAATAAAGAATCTTATAGGTATTAAAAGAGGAATATACAGGAAACTAAAAAGAGGTGAAGAGCAGGTGAGGCAGCAATATATACAGTTAAACAGGGAAGTTAAAAAAATAGTTAGAGAGTCGAAAAGAAAATACGAAGTTCGAATAGCAGGAGAAGCTAAAGAAAATCCTAAAGGGTTTTATCAACATTATCAAACAAAATTTAAGGAAAAAGTCGGACCAATTGAAGTAGCCAATGGCCATATCACAGATGACGATAAAGTGATGAGTACATGTTTAAATGATTATTTCTTATCTGTATTTACAAATGAAAACTTGGAAAATATTCCGGAAGTAGAATCCATTTACAGAGACAGTCCCGATAATATACTTAGGTCAATAAATATTACGAGAGAGGAGGTAATAAAAGAAATAGATAAATTAAAGGCTCATAAATCTCCGGGACCTGATGGAATATATGCTAGAATATTAAAGGAATGCAAGGAAGAGCTTAGTTGTCCTCTAACTGCATTATTTAATAATTCAATAAAATTAGGATCGGTACCCATGGAGTGGAAATTGGCAGATGTAGTACCAATATTTAAAAAAGGAGAACGTGTTAAAAAGAATAATTATAGGCCGGTAAGTTTAACGTCAACAGTGGGTAAGATTCTAGAATCCATAATTGCAAATAAAATAAGGGCACATCTAGAATTACACAGACTGATAAAACTTTCACAACACGGGTTTCTTAAGGGTTTTTCGTGCCTTACAAACTTACTGTCTTTTTATTCAGAAGTTTACGAGGCAGTAGATTGTGGCAAAGAATATGATACAATATATCTAGATTTTAGCAAAGCTTTTGATAGAGTTCCTCACAAAAGATTAGTTAAAAAGCTGGAAGCTCATGGTATAGGAGGAGCTGTGCTCAGATGGATCAAACAATGGTTAAAAGACAGAAAACAGAGGGTTTGCATAAATGGAGAGAAATCAGAGTGGGGCTCGGTTACAAGCGGGGTACCACAAGGCTCGGTGCTGGGTCCTCTATTATTCATCGTATATCTAAATGATCTGGATTCGGATATCAGTAGTAACCTAAGTAAATTCGCAGACGACACTAAAATAGGTAGACCTATAAATGGAAAAGAAGACATTCATGCTTTACAGGAAGATCTAAATAGATTATCTGAATGGTCGGACAAATGGCAAATGGAATTTAATGTTGAAAAATGTAAAGTAGTTAAAATGGGTACTATAAAAGACAATACTAGTTATAAGCTAAATAACCATGAAATCATGAGTTCTCAGTGTGAAAGGGATTTGGGAGTTCTTGTGAGTAGTAGTCTTAAGCCAAGAGAGCAATGCACAGCAGTCAGAAATAAAGCAAACAGAATTTTAGGATTTATCTCAAGAAGCGTTAGCAATAGGACGGAAAAAGTTATTTTGCAGCTCTATCTTGCATTAGTTAGGCCCCATTTAGATTATGCTGTGCAATTCTGGTCACCCTATTATAGAATGGAAATTGAATCCTTGGAGAGAGTGCAACGAAGAATGACCAAGATGATACACAATATCAGAAATCTACCATATGAGGACAGATTAAAAAAACTTAATCTACATTCTCTAGAGAGGCGAAGAGTTAGGGGGGATATGATTGAAGTGTATAAATGGTTTAAAGGGATTAACAAGGGAGATATTAATAAAGTTTTAAAAATTCATGATCAAACCAGAACTCGTAATAATGGATTTAAGCTTGATAAATTTAGGTTCAGAAGGGAAATTGGTAAAAATTGGTTTGGTAACAGAGTAGCTGATGCATGGAAGAAGCTTCCTAGTAGGATAGTAAATGCCAATACCTTAGACACCTTCAAATGTAGATTAGATAGACATATGACAGAGGTAGGGTGGGTATGAATAGGTTAGTGCTTATTAGAAAAATCATAAAAAGAAAAACAGAATAAATAAGTAGAGTAGAATAGAATAGGTTTAGCATGCTGAAAATACAATTCAAAAATGGAGCTGCCTCGTGTGTGCCAGTAGGCATGTTGCAGTGTCCTCTATTCTTATGTTCTTATGTTCTTATGAAATATAAGTATAGAGCTCTATTCTTGACTCAAATTGTCAGTATCACTTGTATATTCACTGTTATTCCTGATATAGTATTACTATTTCTATTTTTAATATTATTACTATGATCATGATTATCATTATTGTTATTATTATTACGTTGGCTGCTGTTATTGCTATCACTCCATGGCCCTTTAGTTCCTGGGTTCATCCAGTGAGGACGTGCTTCCAGTAGCTCTAGTCTTGACCATACTTAGTACAATGGAGAGTGGTGGTGTTAGTGGTAGTGGTGTTGGTGGTGGCGTCGTTGTTGGTGCTGTTTGTGGCTGTGCAGGGGTTTTGTCCTCGTCTGATGCAAGCAAACTCATTTTTAATATAAGAAATGAGTTGGCCACAGTCAGGCAGGAGGTCAGATCCTTAGCTGAGGAGAACAGGGATCTGAGAGGTAAAGTAGAGGTGTTAACCAGGAAGGGACAATTGAATAATGAAGACGACTGGAAAGTTGTGAATAAGGGTTCAACGAAGATGGTTCTTAAGAAAAATGATACTTTTAGACTACAGGTTGCTAATTCATTTAGTTCACTTAGAGATGAATGTGACAGTGGCGGCAGTAATTCTTCAGGAACCATAGAGTTAGATAGGTGTACTAGCGATCGTAAAAATGGAAGTGGGAAAAGCTCTCAGGTCAAGAGCCTAGGTAAGTCTCCCAAGGTCGGAGTAACCCATCCTCCGGATAAGTCTTGTTCTTTGGTAATTGTAGGGGATTCACTATGCAGATATGTAGACAGGAAACTCAGGCATAGAGTTAGAGGAAAATATTTTTTCCCTGGAGCAGGTATGAAGAAGGTGGGTGAGTCAATAAATAGCTGGATTGAGAAAAAAGATGTTGTTTGTTTGATAGCTGGGGGAAATGACGTGCAGGATGGTAGAAGTGAAGAGCTGATTAGGTTGTATAGACAAGCCCTGGATAAGATCAGGAAAAGGGGTGCAGTTCCTGTGATGTGTGGTATTCTCCCTAGGCTTAGCCAAAGTTCAGAGTGGTGGTCTCGAGCTATAGGAGTAAATGCTAGGATGAAAGTCTTCTGTCGGGAGAATAATATAGGTTTTATAGACGGGTGGGATCACTTCACTAGTCGTAAGCATATGTATGCAAGGGATGGAGTGCATCTTTCTAATTCAGGTGTTTCGGTATTGGCTGGTATGATAGATAGAGAGGTAGGGGGGTTTTGTTAGACACAAATAATGAAATGAATAATACTTGTGCAGAGAAATTAGTCATCAAGGATTCAGTAAATAGTGGGTCAAATAACTGGGAGTCTAAGGATAAGAACCATTTGTTACATAGAACAAATATTAACAAAAAGAATAGCCACAAGAAGGGTAAAGCTAAAGAAAGTTTAAAAGTATATTATACAAATAGCCGTAGTTTAGGTAACAAGATAGAAGAACTGAGAGCCATAGTATGTAGTGAGAGACCGGATATAATATGCATTAGTGAAAGTTGGATTAATTTAGAAAGCAAACACCTTAAAGCTGAGTACATAATTACAGGATATAAACTTTATAATGCTGATCGTAGTGCAGATAGAAGAGGGGGAGGGGTAATTATGTATATTAAAGATAGCCTCAGAAGCTGCATTAAGTCTGGAATTAAGACAAATCTAAATTCAGAAACCTTATGGGTTGAAATTAAAAATAATATAGAAAGTCTAGTTATAGGAGTAGTCTACAGACCACCTGATCTAGACGATATGGAGTCGCAAGTTATATACGATGAAATTTCTAAAGTGAGCAGGTCAAATAGAGTTTGCATTGTAGGCGATTTTAATTTTAGACATATTAACTGGGAAACCATAACAGGTGATAGTAGCTCTAAGGAGTTTTTGGAAGTAGTAGAAGACAATTTCCTTTCTCAGCATGTACTTGAAGCAACACGGGGGGAGAATACACTAGATTTAGTTCTTAGTAATAGAGAGAATATGGTTACAAATTTAGAAGTTGGTGAAAAATTAAGAACATAAGAACATAAGAATAGAGGACACTGCAACATGCCTACTGGCACACACGAGGCAGCTCCATTTTTGAAATGTATTTTCAGCATGTCTAACCTATTCTATTCTACTCTACTTATTTATTCTATTTTTCTTTTTATGATTTTTCTAATAAGCACTAACCTATTCATACCCACCCTACCTCTGTCATATGTCTATCTAATCTACATTTGAAGGTGTCTAAGGTATTGGCATTTACTATCATACTAGGAAGCTTGTTCCATGCATCAGCTACTCTATTACCAAACCAATTTTTGCCAATTTCCCTTCTGAACCTAAATTTATCAAGCTTAAATCCATTATTACGAGTTCTGGTTTGATCATGAATTTTTAAAACTTTATTAATATCTCCCTTGTTAATCCCTTTAAACCATTTATACACTTCAATCATATCCCCCCTAACTCTTCGCCTCTCTAGAGAATGTAGATTAAGTTTTTTTAATCTGTCCTCATATGGTAGATTTCTGATATTGTGTATCATCTTGGTCATTCTTCGCTGCACTCTCTCCAAGGATTCAATTTCCATTCTATAATAGGGTGACCAGAATTGCACAGCATAATCTAAATGGGGCCTAACTAATGCAAGATAGAGCTGCAAAATAACTTTTTCCGTCCTATTGCTGACGCTTCTTGAGATAAATCCTAAAATTCTGTTTGCTTTATTTCTGACTGCTGTGCATTGCTCTCTTAAATTGGGCAACAGTGACCATGATTCCATTAGATTTAACATAATTTTCAAGGAAACTATAAAGGAAAATAAGAATATTGTTCCAAACTTTAGAGCAGGAGATTTTGAGGGCTTAAAAACTAAATTATCTAATGAGGTATGGGAAGGGATTTCTGGGGTACAGATGTGGGTAGTTAATCCAGCAGGTCAGGTCGCAGGTAGCGGATTACCCCAAAATTTGAGTACCACATGCCAAGGATTATCACAAGATAAGATCAATACATTAAATTCTCTCACAGGAAAGAACAGCAGTCCGTCAGTTAATATAAATTTGGATGAGGAATATAACAATTTTGTCATGACTCTTAAGAATTCTTCAGGACCCATAGAGTCAGATAGGTGTACTAGCGATCGTAGAAAGGGAAGTGGGAAAAGCTCTCAGGTCAAGAGCCTAGGTAAGTCTCCCAAGGTCGGAGTAACCCATCCTCCGGATAAGTCTCGTTCTTTGGTAATTGTAGGGGATTCACTATGCAGATATGTAGACAGGAAACTCAGGCATAGAGTTAGAGGAAAATATTTTTTCCCTGGAGCAGGTATGAAGAAGGTTGGTGAGTCAATAAATAGCTGGATTGAGAAAAAAGATGTTGTTTGTTTGATAGCTGGGGGAAATGACGTGCAGGATGGTAGAAGCGAAGAGCTGATTAGGTTGTATAGACAAGCCCTGGATAAGATCAGGAAAAGGGGTGCAGTTCCTGTGATGTGTGGTATTCTCTCTAGGCTTAGCCAAAGTTCAGAGTGGTGGTCTCGAGCTATAGGAGTAAATGCTAGGATGAAAGTCTTCTGTCGGGAGAATAATATAGGTTTTATAGACGGGTGGGATCACTTCACTAGTCGTAAGCATATGTATGCAAGGGATGGAGTGCATCTTTCTAATTCAGGTGTCTCGGTATTGGCTGGTATGATAGACAGATAGGTAGGGGGGTTTTGTTAGACACAAATAATGAAATAAATAATACTTGTGCAGAGAAATTAGTCAGTAAGGGTTCAGTAAATAGTGGGTCAAATAACTGGGAGTCTAAAGATAAGAACCATTTGTTACATAGAACAAATATTAACAGGGGGAGTAGCCACAAGAAGGGTGGGGCTGGAGAAAGTTTAAAAGTATATTATACAAATAGCCGTAGTTTAGGTAACAAGATAGAAGAACTGAGAGCCATAGTATGTAGTGAGAGACCGGATATAATATGCATTAGTGAAAGTTGGATTAATTTAGAAAGCAAACACCTTAAAGCTGAGTACATAATTACAGGATATAAACTTTATAATGCTGATCGTAGTGCAGATAAAAGAGGGGGAGGGGTAATTATGTATATTAAAGATAGCCTCAGAAGCTGCATTAAGTCTGGAATTAAGACAAATCTAAATTCAGAAACCTTATGGGTTGAAATTAAAAATAATATAGAAAGTCTAGTTGTAGGAGTAGTCTACAGACCACCTGATCTAGATAATATAGAGTCGCAAGTTATATACAATGAAATTTCTAAAGTGGCCAGGTCAAATAGAGTTTGCATTGTAGGCGATTTTAATTTTAGACATATTAACTGGGAAACCATAACAGGTGATAGTAGCTCTAAGGAGTTTTTGGAAGTAGTAGAAGACAATTTCCTTTCTCAGCATGTACTTGAAGCAACACGGGGGGAGAATACACTAGATTTAGTTCTTAGTAATAGAGAGAATATGGTTACAAATTTAGAAGTTGGTGAAAAATTAAGAACATAAGAACATAAGAATAGAGGACACTGCAACATGCCTACTGGCACACACGAGGCAGCTCCATTTTTGAAATGTATTTTCAGCATGTCTAACCTATTCTATTCTACTCTACTTATTTATTCTATTTTTCTTTTTATGATTTTTCTAATAAGCACTAACCTATTCATACCCACCCTACCTCTGTCATATGTCTATCTAATCTACATTTGAAGGTGTCTAAGGTATTGGCATTTACTATCATACTAGGAAGCTTGTTCCATGCATCAGCTACTCTATTACCAAACCAATTTTTACCAATTTCCCTTCTGAACCTAAATTTATCAAGCTTAAATCCATTATTACGAGTTCTGGTTTGATCATGAATTTTTAAAACTTTATTAATATCTCCCTTGTTAATCCCTTTAAACCATTTATACACTTCAATCATATCCCCCCTAACTCTTCGCCTCTCTAGAGAATGTAGATTAAGTTTTTTTAATCTGTCCTCATATGGTAGATTTCTGATATTGTGTATCATCTTGGTCATTCTTCGCTGCACTCTCTCCAAGGATTCAATTTCCATTCTATAATAGGGTGACCAGAATTGCACAGCATAATCTAAATGGGGCCTAACTAATGCAAGATAGAGCTGCAAAATAACTTTTTCCGTCCTATTGCTGACGCTTCTTGAGATAAATCCTAAAATTCTGTTTGCTTTATTTCTGACTGCTGTGCATTGCTCTCTTAAATTGGGCAACAGTGACCATGATTCCATTAGATTTAACATAATTTTCAAGGAAACTATAAAGGAAAATAAGAATATTGTTCCAAACTTTAGAGCAGGAGATTTTGAGGGCTTAAAAACTAAATTATCTAATGAGGTATGGGAAGGGATTTCTGGGGTACAGATGTGGGTAGTTAATCCAGCAGGTCAGGTCGCAGGTAGCGGATTACCCCAAAATTTGAGTACCACATGCCAAGGATTATCACAAGATAAGATCAATATATTAAATTCTCTCACAGGAAAGAACAGCAGTCCGTCAGTTAATATAAATTTGGATGAGGAATATAACAATTTTGTCATGACTCTTAAGAATTCTTCAGGACCCATAGAGTCAGATAGGTGTACTAGCGATCGTAGAAAGGGAAGTGGGAAAAGCTCTCAGGTCAAGAGCCTAGGTAAGTCTCCCAAGGTCGGAGTAACCCATCCTCCGGATAAGTCTCGTTCTTTGGTAATTGTAGGGGATTCACTATGCAGATATGTAGACAGGAAACTCAGGCATAGAGTTAGAGGAAAATATTTTTTCCCTGGAGCAGGTATGAAGAAGGTTGGTGAGTCAATAAATAGCTGGATTGAGAAAAAAGATGTTGTTTGTTTGATAGCTGGGGGAAATGACGTGCAGGATGGTAGAAGCGAAGAGCTGATTAGGTTGTATAGACAAGCCCTGGATAAGATCAGGAAAAGGGGTGCAGTTCCTGTGATGTGTGGTATTCTCTCTAGGCTTAGCCAAAGTTCAGAGTGGTGGTCTCGAGCTATAGGAGTAAATGCTAGGATGAAAGTCTTCTGTCGGGAGAATAATATAGGTTTTATAGACGGGTGGGATCACTTCACTAGTCGTAAGCATATGTATGCAAGGGATGGAGTGCATCTTTCTAATTCAGGTGTCTCGGTATTGGCTGGTATGATAGACAGATAGGTAGGGGGGTTTTGTTAGACACAAATAATGAAATAAATAATACTTGTGCAGAGAAATTAGTCAGTAAGGGTTCAGTAAATAGTGGGTCAAATAACTGGGAGTCTAAAGATAAGAACCATTTGTTACATAGAACAAATATTAACAGGGGGAGTAGCCACAAGAAGGGTGGGGCTGGAGAAAGTTTAAAAGTATATTATACAAATAGCCGTAGTTTAGGTAACAAGATAGAAGAACTGAGAGCCATAGTATGTAGTGAGAGACCGGATATAATATGCATTAGTGAAAGTTGGATTAATTTAGAAAGCAAACACCTTAAAGCTGAGTACATAATTACAGGATATAAACTTTATAATGCTGATCGTAGTGCAGATAAAAGAGGGGGAGGGGTAATTATGTATATTAAAGATAGCCTCAGAAGCTGCATTAAGTCTGGAATTAAGACAAATCTAAATTCAGAAACCTTATGGGTTGAAATTAAAAATAATATAGAAAGTCTAGTTGTAGGAGTAGTCTACAGACCACCTGATCTAGATAATATAGAGTCGCAAGTTATATACAATGAAATTTCTAAAGTGGCCAGGTCAAATAGAGTTTGCATTGTAGGCGATTTTAATTTTAGACATATTAACTGGGAAACCATAACAGGTGATAGTAGCTCTAAGGAGTTTTTGGAAGTAGTAGAAGACAATTTCCTTTCTCAGTATGTACATGAAGCAACACGGGGGGAGAATACACTAGATTTAGTTCTTAGTAATAGAGAGAATATGGTTACAAATTTAGAAGTTGGTGAAAAATTGGGCAACAGTGACCATGATTCCATTAGATTTAACATAATTTTCAAGGAAACTATAAAGGAAAATAAGAATATTGTTCCAAACTTTAGAGCAGGAGATTTTGAGGGCTTAAAAACTAAATTATCTAATGAGGTATGGGAAGGGATTTCTGGGGTACAGATGTGGGTAGTTAATCCAGCAGGTCAGGTCGCAGGTAGCGGATTACCCCGAAATTTGGGTACCACATGCCAAGGATTATCACAAGATAAGATCAATACATTAAATTCTCTCACAGGAAAGAACAGCAGTCCGTCAGTTAATATAAATTTGGATGAGGAATATAACAATTTTGTCATGACTCTTAAGAATAGTCAGAGAGACTATATTCCCATGAAACATTGCAGATCAAGAAAAAATGACCCTAAATGGATGAACAATAGAATAAAGAATCTTATAGGTATTAAAAGAGGAATATACAGGAAACTAAAAAGAGGTGAAGAGCATGTGAGGCAGCAATATATACAGTTAAACAGGGAAGTTAAAAAAATAGTTAGAGAGTCGAAAAGAAAATACGAAGTTAGAATAGCAGGAGAAGCTAAAGAAAATCCTAAAGGGTTTTATCAACATTATCAAACAAAATTTAAGGAAAAAGTCGGACCAATTGAAGTAGCCAATGGCCATATCACAGATGACGATAAAGTGATGTGTACATGTTTAAATGATTATTTCTTATCTGTATTTACCAATGAAAACTTGGAAAATATTCCGGAAGTAGAATCCATTTACAGAGACAGTCCCGATAAAATACTTAGTTCAATAAATATTACGAGAGAGGAGGTAATAAAAGAAATAGATAAATTAAAGGCTCATAAATCTCCGGGACCTGATGGAATATATGCTAGAATATTAAAGGAATGCAAGGAAGAGCTTAGTTGTCCATTAACTGCATTATTTAATAATTCAATAAAATTAGGATCGGTACCCATGGAGTGGAAATTGGCAGATGTGGTACCAATATTTAAAAAAGGAGAACGAGTCAAAAAGAATAATTATAGGCCGGTAAGTTTAACGTCAACAGTGGGTAAGATTCTAGAATCCATAATTGCAAATAAAATAAGGGCACATCTAGAATTACACAGACTGATAAAACTTTCACAACACGGGTTTCTTAAGGGTTTTTCGTGCCTTACAAACTTACTGTCTTTTTATTCAGAAGTCTACGAGGCAGTAGATTGTGGCAAAGAATATGATACAATATATCTAGATTTTAGCAAAGCTTTTGATAGAGTTCCTCACAAAAGATTAGTTAAAAAGCTGGAATCTCATGGTATAGGAGGAGCTGTTCTCAGATGAATCAAACAATGGTTAAAAGACAGAAAACAGAGGGTTTGCATAAATGGAGAGAAATCAGAGTGGGGCTCGGTTACTAGCGGGGTACCATAAGGCTCGGTACTGGGTCCCCTATTATTCATCGTATATCTAAATGATCTGGATTCGGATATCAGTAATAACCTAAGTAAATTCGCAGACGACACTAAAATAGGTAGAACTATAAATGGAAAAGAAGACATTCATGCTTTACAGGAAGATCTAAATAGATTATCTGAATGGTCGGACAAATGGCAAATGGAATTTAATGTTGAAAAATGTAAAGTAGTTAAAATGGGTACTATAAAAGACAATACTAGTTATAAGCTAAATAACCATGAAATCATGAGTTCTCAGTGTGAAAGGGATTTGGGAGTTCTTGTGAGTAGTAGTCTTAAGCCAAGAGAGCAATGCACAGCAGTCAGAAATAAAGCAAACAGAATTTTAGGATTTATCTCAAGAAGCGTTAGCAATAGGACGGAAAAAGTTATTTTGCAGCTCTATCTTGCATTAGTTAGGCCCCATTTAGATTATGCTGTGCAATTCTGGTCACCCTATTATAGAATGGAAATTGAATCCTTGGAGAGAGTGCAGCGAAGAATGACCAAGATAATACACAACATCAGAAATCTACCATATGAGGACAGATTAAAAAACTTAATCTACATTCTCTAGAGAGGCGAAGAGTTTAGGGGGGATATGATTGAAGTGTATAAATGGTTTAAAGGGATTAACAAGGGAGATATTAATAAAGTTTTAAAAATTCATGATCAAACCAGAACTCGTAATAATGGATTTAAGCTTGATAAATTTAGGTTCAGAAGGGAAATTGGTAAAAATTGGTTTGGTAATAGAGTAGCTGATGCATGGAAGAAGCTTCCTAGTAGGATAGTAAATGCCAATACCTTAAACACCTTCAAATGTAGATTAGATAGACATATGACAGAGGTAGGGTGGGTATGAATAGGTTAGTGCTTGTTAGAAAAACCATAAAAAGAAAAATAGAATAAATAAGTAGAGTAGAATAGAATAGGTTAGAGATGCTGAAAATACAGTTCAAAAATGGAGCTGCCTCGTGTGTGCCAGTAGGCATGTTGCAGTGTCCTCTATTCTTATGTTCTTATGTTCTTATAGTCAGAGAGACTATATTCCCATGAAACATTGCAGATCAAGAAAAAATGACCCTAAATTGATGAACAATAGAATAAAGAATCTTATAGGTATTAAAAGAGGAATATACAGGAAACTAAAAAGAGGTGAAGAGCTATACAGTTAAACAGGGAAGTTAAAAAGATAGTTAGAGAGTCGAAAAGAAAATACGAAGTTAGAATAGCAGGAGAAGCTAAAAAAAATCCTAAAGGGTTTTATCAACATTATCAAACAAAATTTAAGGAAAAAGTCGGACCAATTGAAGTAGCCAATGGCCATATCACAGATGACGATAAAGTGATGTGTACATGTTTAAATGATTATTTCTTATCTGTATTTACCAATGAAAACTTGGAAAATATTCCGGAAGTAGAATCCATTTACAGAGACAGTCCCGATAAAATACTTAGTTCAATAAATATTACGAGAGAGGAGGTAATAAAAGAAATAGATAAATTAAAGGCTCATAAATCTCCGGGACCTGATGGAATATATGCTAGAATATTAAAGGAATGCAAGGAAGAGCTTAGTTGTCCTCTAACTGCATTATTTAATAATTCAATAAAATTAGGATCGGTACCCATGGAGTGGAAATTGGCAGATGTGGTACCAATATTTAAAAAAGGAGAACGTGTTAAAAAGAATAATTATAGGCCGGTAAGTTTAACGTCAACAGTGGGTAAGATTCTAGAATCCATAATTGCAAATAAAATAAGGGCACATCTAGAATTACACAGACTGATAAAACTTTCACAACACGGATTTCTTAAGGGTTTTTCGTGCCTTACAAACTTACTGTCTTTTTATTCAGAAGTTTACGAGGCAGTAGATTGTGGCAAAGAATATGATACAATATATCTAGATTTTAGCAAAGCTTTTGATAGAGTTCCTCACAAAAGATTAGTTAAAAAGCTGGAAGCTCATGGTATAGGAGGAGCTGTGCTCAGATGAATCAAACAATGGTTAAAAGACAGAAAACAGAGGGTTTGCATAAATGGAGAGAAATCAGAGTGGGGCTCCGTTACTAGCGGGGTACCACAAGGCTCGGTATTGGGTCCCCTATTATTCATCGTATATCTAAATGATCTGGATTCGGATATCAGTAGTAACCTAAGTAAATTCGCAGACGACACTAAAATAGGTAGAACTATAAATGGAAAAGAAGACATTCATGCTTTACAGGAAGATCTAAATAGATTATCTGAATGGTCGGACAAATGGCAAATGGAATTTAATGTTGAAAAATGTAAAGTAGTTAAAATGGGTACTATAAAAGACAATACTAGTTATAAGCTAAATAACCATGAAATCAAGAGTTCTCAGTGTGAAAGGGATTTGGGAGTTCTTGTGAGTAGTAGTCTTAAGCCAAGAGAGCAATGCACAGCAGTCAGAAATAAAGCAAACAGAATTTTAGGATTTATCTCAAGAAGCGTTAGCAATAGGACGGAAAAAGTTATTTTGCAGCTCTATCTTGCATTAGTTAGGCCCCATTTAGATTATGCTGTGCAATTCTGGTCACCCTATTATAGAATGGAAATTGAATCCTTGGAGAGAGTGCAGCGAAGAATGACCAAGATGATACACAATATCAGAAATCTACCATATGAGGACAGATTAAAAAAACTTAATCTACATTCTCTAGAGAGGCGAAGAGTTAGGGGGGATATGATTGAAGTGTATAAATGGTTTAAAGGGATTAACAAGGGAGATATTAATAGTTTTAAAAATTCATGATCAAACCAGAACTCGTAATAATGGATTTAAGCTTGATAAATTTAGGTTCAGAAGGGAAATTGGTAAAAATTGGTTTGGTAATAGAGTAGCAGATGCATGGAACAAGCTTCCTAGTATGATAGTAAATGCCAATACCTTAGACACCTTCAAATGTAGATTAGATAGACATATGACAGAGGTAGGGTGGGTATGAATAGGTTAGTGCTTATTAGAAAAATCATAAAAAGAAAAATAGAATAAATAAGTAGAGTAGAATAGAATAGGTTAGAGATGCTGAAAATACAATTCAAAAATGGAGCTGCCTCGTGTGTGCCAGTAGGCATGTTGCAGTGTCCTCTATTCTTATGTTCTTATGTTCTTAATTGTTATTTTCGTAATGCTGTCAGTAGTAACCAAATGACTTGTATTTTTATTTTGAATTCATGCTTTTATGTTACTGTAGTCACTGTTAATGTGAGTATTTCTTTAGTGGCTGTTCTCGGCATTTCATGACTTTTCTTTTTGATATCTATAGTATACTAATGTTATGTATCAGTTACTCAACTACGTCCTAAGTATCTTGGAATAATGATCTATTGGTGTAGACTCATACTTACAAATTACCACCCTATTTCCAGGCAGCCCCGACCTGCAATTTCAAAAGTTTTTCACATACCTGTCCCTTTTACCCATTGGAGAGATTGCAAGCGCCTGCAGATGCAGGGGAGGCGAAGTATACCCTTTGAGTGCTTACATACGGCCATTGTTTGTACTTAGAGGTGATATCTATTCTTTCCTGCATTTGTAATAGTGACATTAGGCCCTATTTTCCGGCCTTAAGAATCTACCCCATGCTATTTCTGAATATCAGACTTTCAAGCTGGAGAGTGAGATCCACCTTTGGGGGATAGGTGACGTGAGAGGCAAAATGATCCTAGAATCACCTCGAGATTCGTAAAACGAAGGCGGGAGAGGCTCAAGGCAGATATATCAGTGCCCTCCTCTTGTCCGGCCAGTCTCAAAAAACAGAATTCGCGGATCGTGGTTACATCCTGGGCCTATCTCGCAGCGGAGAGGTGAGGAAAAGATGGAATCAGGTGTGGGAATAAGCCCAAGACCTAGCAATAATGGGGATAAGGGGATTAAAAAAAGAACGCATGGTGAAAAGACAATAAACAATGTAAAACAAGACCATGGGAGAAGGAAAAGTCCCTACGGTCTTTGAGAGATTTTAGATGTACGTCACACAGGATCATAAAAAAAAAAATAAAATTGTTCTGTCTTTAGCTTTCAAGATTTAAGTTAAGAAAGCCTCAATACCTCCCCTAGAAGTAATATATAGATATAAGGGAAACTATGTATCCCATGTTTAATATAGTAAGCGTCATTAATGAATAGTTGTCATTCATCAACAGTGCTTGTATTTTGATTTAGTACTATGATAATAATTTTTGGTGATAAACCAACTGCATTTTATATCAATTGGGAATTGTGACCATTTTTTTAAATTATTTTCTCTTTAAGCCTATCATTAAATTGTTGTTATAGATATAAATGTTTAACTTCTCTTTACTGCAATAACTAATAATAATTTTGTCACTCATTAGTAGCTATGCATTGTAATTGTGAATACTTAATTTTGATTTTGACTTTTTAAATTTTTTTTTTAATTAGAATGCTTATTGTAAGAAACATATTTTTTGTTTGTTTGTCTTTTTCAGAAATCACATGTTCTATATATATTTTAAGTACCTTGACAATGGAATTTCTTTCAGGAAACTTTAGTAAGCATTAAGGAGCATAGGGTAATTTTGATAAGTAATCTATTTAGATAATTGTGAAACTTTTGATATAGATTCTATTTAGATAATTTTTGTGAAATTTTTGATATAGATTCTAATTAGATAATTATGTGAAATTTTGATATAAATTCTATTTAGATATTATTTTATTTTATTAATTTATTGCGCCAAGGCGTCAGACATTACATGAGTTCATACAAATAATGCTTCAAATGAATACAAAACCAAGAATTGAACATAGTTTACAGGGAGGTGTACACGTTGATAAAACATTGCTGCATACTAACATACAACTCACAGTATGGCAGCACAGAGTACATTATATGCAAAAGTAAAGCTCAGAGAAACGCAGAATGCACAAACAGAATTATACAGCAACATACAGAAAATATATGTATAATTCAATATAATTAATGGCCACCAAAGTGAGGATAACGAGCAAGAATAACATCAAGGTTGTCATCATTAAGTAAATATGAGCAGATCTGTATTAAGTTCTGACCTCGTGGTAAAACATCTCTCACTGTGGGGCACTGAAGACAATAGTGGTCAAGAGTGTTAGCATTAGGACGGTCGCATAATTTACAGGAGGTGTACTGTGGCATATCTAGAGTCTGGGAGACCTGCCATAAAGGCCGATAGCCCATTCTGAGCCGAGCACTAACTACATTGTTTTTCCGCACCATTAACCCGCGTCTGCGATACTTGTAGCGACTGTGAAGAAAGTGATCATGGTGCTGTATGGACACACTGTTGGCCCTCTCCGTGTCCCTGCGCTGGACCGTCATGGCAAACCCAGCTGAGTAGATGATGTTACGTAGGCATCGGAGGGAGGGCTCAGCGTCCACAGCATGCCCATCCAGCATACAGGCTGCCTTGGCAAGACGATCCGCTGTGTCATTGCCAGTCAGCCCAATGTGGGATGGAGTCCATACAAACGACACAACAAGAGAAGCATCCCGAGCGGCCGCGAGGCGACATAGTATATCTCCCACAGCACGGCCACGGATAGGTCTTGGCGAGGATAGGGCTTGTAGGGCCGATTGGGAGTCACAAATTATTACCCCATTCACTCGTCGTCGAACAAGGAGAGTCACGGCATCCAAGATGGCATTCAGTTCACAGTAGGTGGAGCTCGACGAGGTGGGTAGTCTACGGCCAATCCATGAATCAGCCGGCACAGGCGGCTCCATGGTGGGGGAAAACACAGCACATGCCGCCCTCCCATCTGCTTGCACAGAACCATCGACATAGACGTGGTGTGCTGCAGGGACAGACGTGGATACATCAGCGATAGTCTCCAGAGCTAACTGTCTCTGCAAGGGGGGATAGACATCCTTCGAGGTCGGTGTATATGTGACAGCGGGGAGGGGGACACGCCAGGGTGGTAAATCTGGGACAGCCGCCTGCACTGGCAGGTCGATGTCAAGGCCACGGAGAATGTCACTCACCACCCTGATAAGGTTATGACCTCCTGCTCGAAGTGGGAGCCTGGGTGCGTCTGGATCCAGGGACGTCCTCATGACAGCAGAGAAGTACGGAGCAAGAAAGGGGTAGTGAAGACACTTAACAGTAAAATAGGACACATTGGCATAAATCCTCTCCACAAGATCTATTTAGATAATTATATAATTTTCTAAACAAAATATTTCTCTTTCTTTATCTCAAAACTTCATATAAATATCTATTTAGATAATTATATGAAGTTTTGAGATAAAGAAAGAGAAATATTTTGTTTAGAAAATTATATGAAACTGTATGACTTAAGTCATCAGATTAGATAATTCAGCCCCGCTTTTTTGCTGAAAAAATTATAGTTAACAAGTATAACACTCTCTAAAATGCATAATGCTTCATCTGAAATGGGAGATTTCAGGGTGGTGGTGGGGAGTGTCGTAAAGAAATCTTAAATAAGAAGTGTAACAGAACATAGCCCACGTGCTGTCAGGGGTGTTCAAGTGGCGCAACTGATATTTTCCAGTGTGGTTTCCTGGGCAGGATGTTTGTTTACAGAGAGATGACAAGAGATCTTTGGTTCAACCCATAGGTCTCTCACACTCTGGTGCCAATTGCCGATAGAGGTCAGACTTGTCACACATTCTTATGGCGTTCCCACGAGAGCTGAGAACCAATATCTACATGTACGTATCCACATGCATCTGTGGAAATACACATATAGGCCCTCCTTGTATCTGATTGGCCTTCTTAGAGCCACGCCCCTAACACTACACGTAATGGGCAGGAACCCCCTTTTCTCTGGAAGCTTATTGGGTGAAGCTGTCCAAGCATAGCATGCCCTGCCATCTTGGTCATACAAGAAAGCAAGAAGCAGTAGGAGATGAGCATCAGTAAGAAGTTGTCAAGGGCACGAATAAGATCTTAGATTTTACCTAAAGAGGGCGGGGAGCATTGAGGTGTAGAATAAGTGTCTTACTAAATAAGCTTAATGTAAATCAGCCTGTGCATATCTGTTGTCAACTCGCACGCTATAAATTTAGTATAAAGAGAATAACTATATGACATTGGTGTCATTCTGGTGAGATATAACTCTACGACTTCGAGCATAGTGCAGTCATAGGATACAACTTTACGACATATCTATCTATCTATCTATCTATCTATCTATCTATCTATATATATATATATATATATATATATATATATATATATATATATATATATATATATATATATATATATATATATATATATATATATATATATATATATATATATATATATATATATATATATATATATATATATATTTAAATATATATACATATTTATATATATATATATATATATATATATATATATATATATATATATATATATATATATATATATATATATATATATATATATATATATATATATATATATATATATATATATATATATATATATATATATATATATATATATATATATATATATATATATATATATATATATATATATATATATATATATATATATATATATATATATATATATATATATATATATATATATATATATATATATATATATATATATATATATATATATATATATATATATATATATATATAATATAATATATATATATATATATATATATATATATATATATATATATATATATATATATATATATATATATATATATATATATATATATATATATATATATATATATATATATATATATATATATATATATATATATATATATATATATATATATATATATATATATATATATATATATATATATATATATATATATATATATATATATATATATATATATATATATATATATATATATATATATATATATATATATATATATATATATACACACTGTTCATAAAGCTACAGGTCCTGATGACATATCCCCTCATGTGCTTAAAAAATGTGCAAACACAATATCAGTGGCACTAAGTATCATATTTAAGGAGTCACTGGGGTCGGGGGAGATTCCAAGATGCTGGAAACAAGCAAATGTGATACCTATCTTCAAAAAGGGAAGGAGGGATACGGCTCTGAACTATAGACCAGTTTCCTTGACCAGCATAGTTTGCAAAGTTAAGGAGAAACTACTAAGGAAACATATCTTTCTTCACTTGGAATCCTTCAACTTTTTGTCAGTGAGGCAACATGGCTTCAGAGAAGGTAGATCAACAGTAACAAACTTATTAGAATTTTATGATGAGGTAAGCCAAATCTTACAGGAAAGAGAGGGCTGGGCAGATTGCATATTCCTAGACTTCCAGAAAGCGTTTGACACTGTTCCACATGGGAGACTTATTAGGAAGCTGCAATCAATGGCTAGAATAGGTGGAAATGTTTTGGAATGGATAAAAACTTACTTAGAAGGAAGGGAACAGAGGGTTAGAGTAAGACACTCAGTGTCTGAATGGAGAAGAGTTAGTAGTGGAGTTCCACAGGGTTCAGTTTTAGGGCCACTTTTGTTCCTTGTATATGTAAATGACCTACCAGAGTCTGTAAATTCATTCATGAATATGTTTGTAGATGATGCAAAGATTGTGAAGAAAGTAAAAAACGAGAACAATGATAGAGAACTTCAGGAGGATCTAAATAATCTGCATGAGTGGTCAGAAAAGTGGCTAATGAAATTCAATACTTCAAAATGTAAGGTAATGAGAATGGGTACAAGTGCAAGAAGGCCCAAGCTTGACTACTCGGTGGCTGGAGTACAACTTCATGAGACAGAAAATGAGAGAGATCTAGGAGTAAACATACTGGCATATTTGTCTCCAGAAATACATATAAATGGCATAGTAAGGGCAGCATATGCATTCTTATCAAATGTAAGGGTAGCCTTCAGGCACATGGACAAGGAAATGTTCAGAAATATTTATGTAACCTATGTGAGGCCAAAACTCGAATATGCAGCCCCCTTTTGGAATCCGTACTTGAAAAAGCACATAGCTAAGCTTGAAAAAGTTCAAAGGCATGCCACGAAACTGGTGCCAGAAATACGCAATCTCAGTTATGATGAGAGGCTGAGGGAATTAGACTTACCATCACTCGAAGCTAGAAGAGTGAGGGGGGATATGGTGACAGTCTTTAAATTCCTTCATGGTTATGATAGAGTGGATAGGGATCGATATTTTGATATGGCTGGCTCTAGAACTAGAGGTCATAGTTTGAAGCTTGGTAAGAAAACTTCTTTGCAGGATGTAAGGAAATACTTTTTCAGTGTAAGAGTAGTTGATAATTGGAATTGGCTAAGCGAGGAGGTACTTAATGCTATCTCAATCCATAGTTTTAAGGATAGGTATGATAAGTATCACTAAGTATAAAATGGATCTGATGAGGAGACGGGAAGATACGAGCTTTGGGCTCTTTCCCGTAAACACGACTAGGTAATCACAATTAGGTAATCACACACATATTAAGATTGTTATACACAAATGCTGATGGATTAGCTGGTAAGGCAGTAGAATTAAAAGATAGGATTCACAACAGTAAGGCAGATATAGTAGCAATAACCGAGACTAAGTTGAGTGAGGACATAAACAGTGTCACAGTTTTTCCTAAGGGCTTCAGAATATTAAGGGTTGAAAGATCTGAGAGGACTGGTGGAGAGATAGCACTGCTCATAAGTGAAAGAATTCAAGTTGAAGAAAGAAACGTGGCTATAGAAAGTGAGTTCAAGGAATTTCTTGTTGCTTGCATAAATACTGGGTCAGAGAGCATAATAATAACTGTTGTATATAACCCACCAAGGAACCAGAATAGGCTAGAAGTTTATAAGGAAAGTCATATTGGTACTATTGAAGTCATAAACTCAGTTGTTCACATGGCACAGGAGAGAAAATGTAGGATATTGATTATGGGAGATTTTAATCATAAAAAGATAGATTGGATAAATCTTGACCCACACAGTGGTGAGGACTCATTCGGGGCAAGATTCCTAGATTGCGTACAAGGGAATTTCCTACACCAACATGTAATGGAACCAACAAGGGCCAGGGGTGGGGATGAGCCATCACTACTTGATCTAGTATTCACAGATAATGTGTTGGACATTGAAAAAAATGAGTATGAACCACCAATTAGTAAGAGTGACCACTGTGTTGTTGATGGAGTATATCATTGAAGATATTCTGCCTCAGAGTAGAGGCACTGAGGACATGAGGAGGAACTATCCAAAAGGAGATTACATCAAAATGAATGAGCTTTTTGCAGATATTGACTGGAGAACCTTATTTTACAACAAATCTGTACAAGAAATGTATGACGTCTTTTGTGAGAAATATGGTAAGATAGTAGATTGCTGCATTCCTGTCACCAAAGTAGGTGTAATTCATGCCAGAGAGATATGGTTCGATAATGAGTGTAAAAGAGCTAAGGAGTGAAGAGACAAATGCTGGAAAAGGTATAGGAGGAGAAAAAACATAAATGCCTGGCAAACCTACAAAAGAGCAAGAAATGACTACCTAAGTAAAAGGAGAGAGGCAGAGAGAGACTATGAGAGGGACATCACCAGGAAGGCTAAAGAAAATCCCAAGCTTTTCCATAGCTTTATCAGAGGAAAACTGAAGGAAAAAGAACAGGTTTTAAGGCTAAAGAGAGAGGATGGAAGCTTCACTGAGACGGATGAAGAGATCTGCAAAGAATTGAACAAGGAGTTTCAGTCAGTATTTACGGTAGAAAATACCCCACCCCCTCAGATTGCAGAGATAGAAGCTCAAGGGCCGGTATTAGAGAACATCAACCTTACAGCCACAGAGGTATGCAAAGCGCTGATGGATTTAGATGTTCATAAAGCTACAGGTCCTGATGACATATCCCCTAATGTACTTAAAAAATGAGAAAACTCAATATCAGTGGCACTAAGTATCATATTTAAAAAGTCACTGGAGTCAGGGGAGATTCCAAGATGCTGGACACAAGCAAATGTGATACCTATCTTCAAAAAGGGAAGGAGGGATACGGCTCTGAACTATAGACCAGTTTCCTTGACCAGCATAGTTTGCAAAGTTATGGAGAAACTACTAAGGAAACATATCTCTTTTGACTTGGAATCCTTCAACTTTTTGTCAGTGAGGCAACATGGCTTCAGAGAAGGTAGATCAACAGTAACAAACTTATTAGAATTTTATGATGAGGTAAGCCGAATCTTACAGGCAAGAGAGGGCTGGGCAGATTGCATATTCCTAGACTTCCAGAAAGCGTTTGACACTGTTCCACATGGGAGACTAATTAGGAAGCTGTAAGCAATGGCTAGAATAGGTGGAAATGTCTTGGAATGGATAAAAACTTACTGAGAAGGAAGGGAACAGAGGGTTAGAGTAAGACACTCAGTGTCTGAATGGAGAAGAGTTAATAGTGGAGTTCCACAGGGTTCAGTTTTAGGGCCACTTTTATTCCTTGTATATGTAAATGACCTACCAGAGTCTGTAAATTCATTCATGAATATGTTTGCAGATGATGCAAAGATTGTGAAGAAAGTAAAAAACGAGAACAATGGTAGAGAACTTCAGGAGGATCTAAATAATCTGCATGAGTGGTCAGAAAAGTGGCTAATGAAATTCAATACTTCAAAATGTAAGGTAATGAGAATGGGTACAAGAGCAAGAAAGCCCAAGCTTGACTGCTCGGTGGCAGGAGTACAACTTCAAGAGACAGAAAATGAGAGAGATCTAGGAGTAAACATACTGTCAGATTTGTCTCCAGAAATACATATAAATGGCATAGTAAGGGCAGCATATGCATTCTTATCAAATGTAAGGGTAGTCTTCAGGCACATGGACAAGGAAATGTTCAGAAATATTTATGTAACCTATGTGAGGCCAAAACTCGAATATGCAGCCCCCTTTTGGAATCCACACTTGAAAAAGCACATAGCTAAGCTTGAAAAAGTTCAAAGACATGCCACGAAACTGGTGCCAGAAATACGCAATCTCAGTTATGATGAGAGGCTGAGGGAATTAGACTTACCATCACTCGAAGCTAGAAGAGTAAGGGGGGATATGGTGACAGTCTTTAAATTCCTTCATGGTTATGATAGAGTGGATAGGGATCGATATTTTGATATGGCAGGCTCTAGAACTAGAGGTCATAGTTTGAAGCTTCGTAAGAGAACTTCTTTGCAGGATTTAAGGAAATACATTTTCAGTGTAAGAGTAGTTGATAATTGGAATTTGCTAAGTGAGGAGGTAGTTAATGCTATCTCAATCCATAGTTTTAATGACAGGTATGATAAGTATCACTAAGTATAAAATGAAACCGTTCAGAAGACGGGAAGATACGAGCTTTGAGCTCTTTCCCGTAAACACAATTAGGTAAATACAATTAGGCAAAAACACAGTACACCAACATGTACTGGAACCAACAAGGGCCACACGCAGGGATGAGCCATCGCTGCTTGATCTAGTTTTCACAGATAATGTGCTGGTTATCGTAAAAATTTAGTATGAACCACCAATTGGAAAGAGTGACCACTGTGTGTTGTTGATGGAGTATATCATCGAAAATGTTCTGCTTGAAAGAAGAAACACTGAGGACACGAGAAGGAACTATCCAAGAGGAGATTACATCAATATTAATGAGCTCTTTGAAGTTATTGAAACGAGGACCTTACTTAACAACAATTCTGTACAAGAAATGTACGACATCTTTTGTGTGGAATATGGGAAGATAGTAGATTGTTGCATACCTTCTACCAAAATAGAAGTTATTCATGCCAGAGAGAAATGATTCAATTATGAGTGTAAGAGAGCTAAGGAGTGGAGAGACAAATGCAGGAAAAAGTATAGGAGGGTAAAAAACATAAATGCCTGGCAGACTTATAAACGAGCAAGATATTATTACCTAGGTAAAAGAAGAGTGGCATAGTGAGACTATGGAAGGGATATCACCTGGAAGACTAAAGAAAATCCAGAACTATTCCACAACATTATCAGAGGAAAACTGAAGATAAAAGAACTCGTTGTAAAAGCTAAAGAGAGTGGGTGGAAGCATCACTAAGACGGATAAAGAGATCTGTGAAGAATTGAACATGGAGTTTCAGTCAGTATTTACAGTAAAAAATACCCCCACCCCCTCAGGTTGCAGAGATAGGAGCTCATGGGCGAGTATTAGAGATCATCATCTTTTCAGCCACAGAAGCATGCTAAGTGCTGATGGAGTTAGATACCCATAAAGCTATAGTCCCTGATGATATATCCCCTTATGTACATAAGAAATGAGCTATTCAGTATCAGCGGCACTAAAGGTTATACTTGAAAAGTCGCGGTAGTCAGGAGAGACTCCAAGATGCTGGAAACACGCGAACTTGGTACCTATCTTCAAAAAGGGAAGGAGGGATACGACTCTAAACAATAGACCTGTTTCCTGGACCAGCATACTTTGCAAAATTATGGAGAAACTACTAAGGAAGCACATCTCTCTTCACTTGGAATCCTTCAATTTTTAGGTCAATAAGACAATATGGCCTCAGAGGAGATAGATCAACAGTAACAACTTCTTAGAATTTTATGATGAGGTAAACCGAATCTTACAGGAAAGAGAGGGCTGAGCAGATTACATATTCCTAGACTTCCAGAAATCTTTTAACACTGTTCCACACGGGAGAGTTAAGAATCTACAAGCAATGGTGAGGATACTTGGAAATGTCTTGGAATGGATAAAAAATTACTTAGAAGGAAGGGAACAGAGGGTTAGAGTAGACACTTAGTGTTTGTAATGGAGTTCCACAGGGTTCAGTTTTAGGGCCAATTTTGTTCCTTGTATATGTAAATGACATACCAGTCTGTATATTCGTTAAGGAATATGTTTGCAGATGATGCAAAGATTGTAAAGAAAGTAAGAAACGAGAACAATAGCAGATGCCTATAGCTTCACACGGCATTTCACAGATGTCTATAGCCACTAGAGGGCAGAGGGCACACCCAGATACCCACCGCCACATGACTGGCCCGCTGAGCCCGTGTTAGTAAGAAGTCAGCCTTTGCCGGGGGCAGAAGTCATGTCCATAGTTAGCAATCTCCCCCTGAGGGGCGGGAATAGTGAGTGACAAGAACTACCAGGAATGGGAGCTTTGGGGAGTTAAATAAGTGATTACTCTAATAAATAACTTTTTAGAAGATGCTTTTCTCTCCACTATCGACCCCGCCACCTATAAGACATTGATAGTGCAATTAAAACACTATCTGACAAACTTTATGAAGACCTAAATAGTCTGAATGAGTGGTCAGAAAAGTGGCTAATGAAAATCAGTGCTTCAAATTGTAAAGTATTGAGAATGGGTTCAAGTGCAAGAATGCCCAAACTTGACTACTCAATGGCAGGAGCAGAACTTCAAGAGACAGAGAATGGGAGAGATCTAGGAGTAAAGATACTGGCAGATTTGTGTCCAGAAATGCATTTAAATGGCATAGTAAGGGCAGGATATGCTTTCTTAGCAAATGTAGGGGTAGCCTTCTGGCACATGGACAAGGAAATGTTCAGAAATATTCATGTAACCTATGTGAGGCAAAAGTTTGAATATCAAGCCCCCTTTCGAAATCCGCACTTAAAAAAGCACGTAGTTAAGCTTGAAATGTTCAAAGACATGCCACGAAACTGGTGCCAGAAATACCCAATCTCAGTTATGATGAGAGGCTAAGGGAATTAGATTTACCATCACTCAAGATTAGAAGAATAAGGGGGGATATGGTGACGGTTTTTAAATTGCTACATGGTTATGACAGAGTGGCCAGGGATCTATATTTTGTAATGGCTGACAATAGAACTAGAGGAAGTACTTTTATAGTGAAAGAGTAGTTGATGGCTGGAATTTGATTAGCGAGGAGGTAGTTAATGCTAACTCAATCCATTGTTTTCAGGACAAGTATGATAAATATCACTAAGTGCAAAATGGAGACTGGAAGTTACGACGTTGGTGCTCTTTCCCGTAAGCACTATTAGGCAATTACACATGTGATTACCTAATTGTGATTACCTAATTGTGTTTACGGGAAAGAGCCCAAAGCTCGTATCTTCCCGTCTCCTGATCGGTTCCATTTTAGACTTAGTGATACTTATCATACCTGTCCTTAAAACTATGGATTGAGATAGCATTAACTACCTCCTCGCTTAGCGAATTCCAATTATCAACTACTCAATTCCCTCAGCCTCTCATCATAACTGAGATTGCGTATTTCTGGCACCAGTTTCGTGGCATGCCTTTGAACTTTTTCAAGCTTAGCTATGTGCTTTTTCAAGTGCGGATTCCAAAAGGGGGCTGCATATTCGAGTTTTGGCCTCACATAGGTTACATAAATATTTCTGAACATTTCCTTGTCCATGTGCCTGAAGGCTACCCTTACATTTGATAAGAATGCATATGTTGCCCTTACTATGCCATTTATATGTATTTCTGGAGACAAATATGCCAGTATGTTTACTCCTAGATCTCTCTCATTTTCTGTCTCTTGAAGTTGTACTCCAGCCACCGAGTAGCCAAGCTTGGGCCTTCTTGCACCTGTACCCATTCTCATTACCTTACATTTTGAAGTACTGAATTTCATTAGCCACTTTTCTGACCACTCATGCAGATTATTTAGATCCTTCTGAAGTTCTCTACCATTGTTCTCGTTTTTTACTTTCTTCACAATCTTTGCATCATCTGCAAACATATTCATGAATGAATTTACAGACTCTGGTAGGTCATTTACATATACAAGGAACAAAAGTGGCCCTAAAACTGAACCCTGTGGAACTCCACTACTAACTCTTCTCCATTCAGACACTGAGTGTCTTACTCTAACCCTCTGTTCCCTTCCTTCTAAGTAAGTTTTTATCCATTCCAAAACATTTCCACCTATTCTAGCCATTGAGTGCAGCTTCCTAATAAGTCTCCCATGTGGAACAGTGTCAAACGCTTTCTGGAAGTCTAGGAATATGCAATCTGCCCAGCCCTCACTTTCCTGTAAGATTTGGCTTACCTCATCATAAAATTCTAATAAGTTTGTTACTGTTGATCTACCTTCTCTGAAGCCATGTTGCCTCACTGACAAAAAGTTGAAGGATTCCAAGTGAAGAGAGATATGTTTCCTTAGTAGTTTCTCCATAACTTTGCAAACTATGCTGGTCAAGGAAACTGGTCTATAGTTCAGAGCCGTATCCCTCCTTCCCTTTTTGAAGATAGGTATCACATTTGCTTGTTTCCAGCATCTTGGAATCTCCCCCGACTCCAGTGACTCCTTAAATATGATACTTAGTGCCACTGATATTGTGTTTGCGCATTTTTTAAGCACATGAGGGGATATGTCATCAGGACCTGTAGCTTTATGAACATCTAAATCCATCAGCGCTTTTCATGCCCCTGTGGCTGTAAGGTTGATGTTCTCTAATACCGGCCCTTGAGCTTCTATCACTGCAATCTGAGGGGGTGGGGTATTTTCTACTGTAAGTACTGACTGAAACTCCTTGTTCAATTCTTTGCAGATCTCTTCGTCCGTCTCAGTGATGCTTCCATCCGCTCTCTTTAGCCTTAAAACCTGTTCTTTTACCTCCAGTTTTCCTCTGATAAAGCTGTGGAAAAGCTTGGGATTTTCTTTAGCCTTCCTGGTGATGTCCCTCTCATAATCTCTCTCTGCCTCTCTCCTTTTACTTAGGTAGTCATTTCTTGCTCTTTTGTAGGTTTGCCAGGCATTTATGTTTTTTCTCCTCCTATACCTTTTCCAGCATTTATCTCTCCACTCCTTAGCTCTTTTACACCCATTATCGAACCATTTCTCTCTGGCATGAATTACACCTACTTTGGTGACAGGTATGCAGCAATCTACTATCTTCCCATATTTCTCACAAAAGATGTCATACATTTCTTGTACAGATTTGTTGTAAAATAAGGTTCTCCAGTCAATAACTGCTAAAAGCTCATTCATTTTGATGTAATCTCCTTTCGGATAGTTCCTCCTCATGTCCTCAGTGCCTCTACTCTCAGGAAGAATATCTTCAATGATATACTCCATCAACAACACACAGTGGTCACTCTTTCCAATTGGTGGTTCATACTCAATATTTTCAATATCCAACACATTATCTGTGAACACTAGATCAAGTAGTGATGGCTCATCCCCACCCCTGGCCCTTGTTGGTTCCATTACATGTTGGTGTAGGAAATTGCCTTGTACGCAATCTAGGAATCTTGCCCCGAATGAGTCCTCACCACTGTGTGGGTCAAGATTTATCCAATCTATCTCTTTATGATTAAAGTCTCCCATAATCAAAATCCTACATTTTTTTTCCCGTACCATGTTAACAACTGAGTTTATGACTTCAATAGTACCTATATGACTTTCCTCATAAACTTCAAGCCTATTTTGGTTCCTTGGTGGGTTGTATACAACAGTTATTATAATGCTCTCTGACCCAGTATTTATGCGAGCAACAAGAAATTCCCTGAACTCACTTTCTATAGCCAAGTTTATTTCTTCAACTTGAATCCTCTCACTTATGAGCAGTGCTATCCCTCCACCAGTCCTCTCAGATCTTTCAACCCTTAGTATTCTGAAACCCTTAGGAAAAACTGTGACACTGTTTATGTCCTCACTCAACTTAGTCTCTGTAATTGCTACTATATCTGCCTTACTGTTGTGAATCCTATCTTTTAATTCTACTGCCTTACCAGCTAATCCATCAGCATTTGTGCATAACAATCTTAATGAGGCCCCATCCCCTGATCTTCTGTCATTATCTTCTTTATCTCCCCTTTGTCTGGAAGTACTCTGTAATCAACTAATTGTGATTACCTAATTGTGCTTACGGGAAAGAGCCCAAAACTCGTATCTTCCCGTCTCCTGATCGGTTCCTTTTATACTTAGTGAAACTTATCATACCTGTCCTTAAAACTATGGATTGAGATAGCATTAACTACCTCCTCGCTTAGTGAATTCCATTTATCAACTTCTCTTACATTGAAAAAGTACTTCCTTACATCCTGCAAAGAAGCTTTCTTACGAACCTTCATACAATAACCTCTAATTCTAGAGCCAGTCATATCAAAATATCGGTCTCTATCAACTCTATTATAACCATGAAGGAATTTAAAGACTGTCACCATATCCCCCCTCTATCTTCTAACTTCGAGTGATGGTAAGTCTAATTCCCTCAGCCTCACATCATAACTGAGATTACGTATTAGTGGAACCAGTTTCGTGGCATGTCTTTGAACTTTTTCAAGCTTAGCTACGTGCTTTTTCAAGTGCGGACTCCAAAAGGGGGCTGCATATTCGAGCTTTGCCCTCACATAGGTTACATAAATATTTCTGAACATTTCCTTGTCCATGTTCCTGAAAGCTACCCTTACATTTGACAAGAGAGCATATGCTGCCCTTACTATGCCATTTATATTTATTTCTGGAGACAAATCTGACAGTATGTTTACTTCTAGATCTCTCTCATCTTCTGTCTCTTGAAGTTGTATTCCTGCCACCGAGTAGTCAAGCTTGGGCCTTCTTGCACCTGTACCCATTCTCATTACCTTACATTTTGAAGTATTGAATTTCATTAGCCACTTTTCTAACCACTCATGCAGACTATTTAGATCTTCCTGAAGTTCTCTACCGTTGTTCTTGTTTCTTACTTTCTTCACAATCTTTGCATCATCTGCAAACATATTCATGAATGAATTTACAGACTCTGGTAGGTCATTTGCATATACAAGGAACAAAAGTGGCCCTAAAACTGAACCCTGTGGAACTCCACTACTAACTCTTCTCCATTCAGACACTGAGTGTCCTACTCTAACCCTCTGTTCCCTTCCTTCTAAGTAAGTTTTTATCCATTCCAAGACATTTCCACCTATTCTAGCCATTGCTTGCAGCTTCCTAATAAGTCTCCTGTGTGGGACAATGTCTCAATGACAAAATGTTGAAGGATTTCAAGTGAAGAGAGATATGTTTCCTTAGTAGTTTCTCCATAACTTTGCAAAGTATGCTGGTCAAGGAAACTGGTCTATTGTTTAGAGCCGTATCCCTCCTTCCCTTTTCGAAGATCGGCATCACGTTTGCTTGTTTCCAGTATCTTAGAATTTCCCATGACTCCAGAGACTTTTTAAAGATGATATGTAGTGCCACCGATACTGAGTTTGTGTATTTTTTAAGCACATGTGGGGATATATCATCAGGACCTGTAGCTTTATGGATATCTAACTACATCAGTGCTTTGCATACCTCTGTGGCTGAAAGGCTGATGTTTTCTAATGCTGGCCCGTGAAGTTCTATCTCTGCAATCTGAGGGGGTGAGGTATTTTCTACTGTAAATGCTGACTGAAACTCCTTGTTCAGTTCTTTGCAGATCTCTTCATCTGTCTCAGTGATGCTACCATCCGCTCTCTTAAGCCTTAAAACCTGTTCTTTTTCCTTCAGTTTTCCTCTGATAAAGCTGTGGAAAAGCTTAGGATTATCTTTAGCTTTCCTGGTGATGTTCCTTTCATATTTTCTCTCTGTCTCTCTTCATTTACTTAGGTAGTCATTTCTTGCTCTTTTGTAGGTTTGCCAGGCATTTATATTTTTTCTACTCCTATACCTTTTCCAGCATTTGTCTCTTCACTCCTTAGCTCTTTTACACTTATTATCAAACCATTTCTCTCTTGCATGAATTACATCTACTTTGGTGACAGGTATGCAGCAATCTACTATCTTCCCATATTTCTCACAAAAGATGTCGTACAGTTCTTGTACAGATTTGTTGTAATATAAGGTTCTCCAGTCAATAACTGCAAAAAACTGATTCATTTTGATGTAATCTCCTTTTGGGTAGTTCCTCCTCATGTCCTCAGTGCCTATATACTCCATCAACAACACACAGTGGTCGCTCTTTCCAACTGGTGGTTCATACTCAATTTTTCCAATATCCAACACGTTATCTGTGCACACTAGATCAAGTAGTGATTGCTCATCCCCATCCCTGGCCCTCGTTGGTTCCATTACATGTTGGTGTAGGAAATTCCCTTGTACGCAATCTAGGTATCTTGCCCTGAATGAGTCCTCACCACTGTGTGGGTCAAGATTTATCCATTCTATCTTATTATGATTAAAATCTCCCATTATCAAAATCCTACATTTCCTCTCCCGTGCCATGTTAACAACTGAGTTGATGACTTTAATAGTACCTATATGACTTTCCTCATAAACTTCTAGCCTATTCTGGTTCTTTGGTGGATTATATACAACAGTTATTATAATGCTCTTCTTCTTTGTCTACATCTTTTCCCACTTTTATGTGGGGTCGATGTTTCTGGCCAGTGTTCTCCATATGTTCCTGTCCCATACCTCATCACCAACAAACCTTTAGACCTCAGGTCGTCATTAATATAATCCATCCATCTATGCTTTGGTCTCCCCCTCCCTCTCCTATCCTGTATATCCATTTCCATCACCCTCCTCCCAACATACTGTTCATCCCTCCTAACGACATGACCATACCATCTTAGTCTACTTTCTTGTATCTTATCTGATATTTCTCTAACTTTTGAGGTACCTCTAATTACCTCGTTTCTGATCTTATCGCTTCTTGTCACCCCACACATCCATCTCAACATCCTTATCTCTGCCACATCCAGTTTTTTCTCTTGTGTCTTCTTTATTGCCCATGTCTCTGCTCCATACAGCATCGCAGGTCTCACAGCTGTCTTTTGCACTTTACCCCTCAACTTAATCCCTATTCTCCTGTCACACAGCACCCCACATACTTTCTTCCAGTTCTCCCATCCTGCTTGTATTCTGTGGGTTATTTCTGACTCTAGGTCACCATCCTCCGCTACTGTTGATCCCAAATACTTGAACTTTTCAACTCTTTTCAACACCTCCCCCTGCAAATTGACCTCCCCATCCTCATCGTCTCTCAACCTCAAGTACTCTGTCTTCTTCCTGCTGATTCTCAGTCCTCTATCCTCCATCAAGCTTCTCCTCCACTACCTCTCATCTGTTGCTATACAGTACAATGTCATCTGCACCATGGTGAATGATCTCTAATACCCTGGGTTACTACATCCAAGTCCAGATCAAATAGATATGGACTCAAAGCAGACCCTTGATGCAGACCAACATTTACTGAGAGACTTTTCGTCAAGCCCACACTGCTCTTAACATTTGCCTTTGCCCTCTCATACATATTGTTATGTATTTAAGCAGTTAAGTATTTTGTCAAAGATATTCTCTATTTAAAATTACCGCTTTCTATAAGCAAATAAATAACATTCTTAAGTACAAAGAGTATGACTTGAAAGAAACCTATATAGGATGTAATTATTTTATATTTGATTCTATGTAAAATACTTATGGTTTCGATTGTTTTAAGTAGATTCTCATTTGTTCTTGTAATTTGATTAGTCGTAAGTTTATGTAATATATCATTAACTACTTCTACATAATAAACCCTGTTGAGGAAGGAGTGTTTTATACACCTCTTATTAATCCTAAGCCATCTGTGACGAAAATGGGATATGTGATATATTAACACATTCATATAATAAAGAGGTCCACACTCGGCAACATAAAAGATATCTATAAGATTATTATCATTCTTGAAGGTAAGAAACACATTATTGGCGACGAAAATGGGATATGTGATATATTAACACATTCATATAATAAAGAGGCCCACACTCGGCAACATAAAAGTTATCTACAAGATTATTATCATTCTTGCAGGTAAGAAACACATTATTGAACGACGAGATGAACGAACTCAGATGAAAGAGTGAGGGGAGCGATAATAATAACCGATAACCAGTTCCTGCCAGATATCTTCCGCTCAAGAGGACATCGTACTTCAGGCAACCAGGAAGACTCTTACGTCAGCCAGCAAAAAACCCTCAGCAGCAGACGGAAAGAAAACATTCGTCAATATAATTTTATGAATGTGTATAAGCTAAGTAATTTTTAGCTACATGCATGTATCTTATGTAGTAAAGGTTATACAATACCTGGATTAAGATAAAGATGATTATATAATAAGATAAATATAGTTAAAGGAAAGTAATTAGGCTAAGCCCATAATAAATAAAGGCACAAGAATGACTTCTCAAATACCAGCACCACCTCATTTTCGTATTGAAAGTGGCCCTAGAACAGTGGCACATAGGTGGAGGAAATATATTGATTCATTTAAGATCTATTTGGATTGCTTGGCCATGAAAACTGACAAGCAGAGGGTCAGCATCCTACTGCATATAGCAGGCCCAGAGGTTCAGGATATATTTAAAACACTAACCCCTGAGGATAATACATATAATAAAGCTGTAGAAGCATTAGGGAACTATTTTAACCCCAGTGAAAATATCAGGTATGAACGTAGCGTATTCATAGCACTTGAGCTTCGAGAAAATGAGAGTATAGATTTGTTTGTCACAAGATTAAAGAAGCAAATTTCAATTTTGCAAATATGATACCCATAACTCTGAGGAAGACTCAATAGTCAATTTAGTCATTTGTAAATTCAAATCCAGTGAGCTTAGAGAAGAGCTATTACAAGCTAAAGACTTGAATCTCCAAAAGTTGTTGGAAATTGCAAGAGCTTATGAACAGTCTCGAGTTCAAAATAAAAAGATTGAGGAAAATTATCAAAAACCTCAGTCTGGAAGTGTAAATAAAGTAATGCAGTACAAACAAGCAAATAAATCAGGCTCAAGTAACCATAAATCACAAAAAACAGGAAACTTTGAAAAAAGTTATAAGAACAATTCTTCCAATTACTGGCAAGGGAATAAAGCACAGACAACTAATAGTAACAAATATAAAGAATGTTACAGGTGTGGTAATAATAATCATCATCCGAATGATAGATATAAGTGTCCTGGTCATAACAATATGTGACAGTTTCGTGGATATTATGGACATTTTTCCAGGAAATGTCCTAAGAAACAAACAAAACAAGCTGAAAAGAAAAAAAAACATACATTGTACAAAAGAAAGAGAACAAGAAAACTTAGAGCAAGAAACTTCGCTTTCCAACTAATTTCCACTTACACAAATAAGAGAATAATGTGTGAAGTACAGGTAAATGGAAAAAATATAGAAATGCAGTTAGATACAGCTGCAGATATAACTGTGATTTCAGAAGAAGTAGCCAAGAGTATACCTTATCTGAAAATAGAGGAGGACATAAGTTCCTTAATCACAGATTACAATAATCGAAAGATTGAAACAATAGGAAAAGCTGAAGTTATGGTAAAATATGAGAAACAAATTGTGGAGTTACCAGTTGTAATAGTAACAGGAAATAGAAAGGGATTGTTAGGTTTAAACTGGATAAAAGGCCTAAAGCTAAACTTTCCAGACTTGATAAAGAAAGCAAATCTAAATCTAAATAGTATAAGTACACAAGATCTGATGGAAGAGTACGAAAAAATTTTTAAGCCAGGTTTAGGTACTATAAACAATGTGACTGCAAACTTAGAATAAAAGGAAGATGCAATGCCAAAATTTTTGCCACCCAGACAAATACCTTTCGCGCTGAAAACTCAAGTCAAAAAAGAAATATTGAGACTAGAGGAAGCAGGAAATTGGCAAAAGGTAAAATATAGTCAGTGGGCTACACCTTTAGTACCCGTAGCAAAGCCTGATGGAGGAGGAAGACTATGTGGTGATTATAAAGTCACAGTGAACCCACACTTAAAAGTTGCTCAACATCCTTTACCTAACCCTAGTATTATGTTTGCTACTATGGGAGGTTGTAAGGTATTCTCGAAAATAGACTTGAAAAATGCTTTTCAGCAGTTAACAATGGACACAAAGTCACAAGAAATATGTACACTAAATACTCATTTAGGGTTATATCAACCAAAAAGACTAACCTATGGAGTAGCAAGCAGTCTAGCCTTATGGCAAGAGACTATGGACAAGCTATTCACGGGATTAGATGGTGCTTTCTGCTTTGTAGATGACATGGTTGTTGGGGGAGAAGATGAACAACAGCATAATCAGAGATTTAAGAAAGTACTAGATAAAATAAAGGAAAATGATATGAAGATAAACAAGAATAAATGTCTATTCAATGTATCATCAGTAAATTATTTGGGATTTGTTATTGATGAAAATGGCATTCACAAAACAAAAGATAAGATAAAAGCAGTATGGGAAGCTAAAGTACCAGCAAATGTTAAAGAGTTGCAATCATTTCTTGGATTAGTAACATTCTATGCAAAATTTATTAAAGATTTAGCAACAATAGCTCATCCCATATACCAGCTATTAAAGAATGAGGTAAATTGTAAATGGTCACAGGAGTGTCAGAATGCTTTTGAAAAAATAAAAAAAGATATTTGTTCTGATAAGTGTTTAGTACACTTTAAAGAAAATCTTCCTTTAAAATTAGTATGTAATGCCTCACAAGTTGGAATAGGTTGTGTCTTAGCACATGAAATGCCAGATGGCACAGAAAAACCTATTGCGTTTGCTTCAAGATTGCTGAATAAAGCTGAGCAAAATTATTCTCAAATAGAGAAGGAAAGCTTATTGTTGATCTATGGAGTTAAGAAATTCACGTGTATTTGTATGGAAAGAAAATGTTTACTTTGGTCACTGACCATAAGCCGCTATTAGCTATCTTAGGTCCAAAAGCAGGACTACCAACGCTAGTTGCAGCTAGACTCCAGAGATGGGCAATAATATTAGCTGCTTATAATTACTCATTAGAGTATAGACCCACTAGTAAAATGGGAAATGCAGATGAATTGTCACGATTACCAGTAGAAAAAGCACCAGAAGGGCATGAAAAGTCCATACTATTGATTGAAACTCAGAACTTACCCTTGAGAGCAAAAAACATTTGACAAAGCACAACAAAAGATAAGGTCCTATGTAAACTGAAGGAATATTTGATGACAGGAAATGATAAGTTCTTAGAAGGGGAAGACTGTCAAGCTTATAAAGCAGTTAAGGAAGGATTAAGTATAGAACAAGACTGTATCTTGAGAGGAGCTAGAGTAGTAATGCCTATGCCGCTCAGAAGAAAGGTTTTGGAAGAAATACATGAAGGTCATCAAGGAATTATAAAGTCAAAAGCTATAGCCAGAAGTTTCATATGCTGGCCAAATGTAGATAAAGATATAGAGGATTATATAAAGGATTGTCAGGATTGTGCATTACAGCAAAACAACCCTAAGTCAATAAGTTTACACCCATGGGAATGTGCAAGATACCCATATCATAGACTGCATATTAATTATGCAGGACCTTTTCTGGGAAATTCTTATTTAGTAGTACTTGATGCTTATAGCAAATGGCCTGACATCATTCCAGTGCAGACAACAACTTCTCTAAATACAATTAAAGTCCTCATGACATTATTTTCTACTCATGGTATTCCAGAGAGAGTAGTTACAGATAATGGTTCTCAGTTATGTTCAGAAGAGTTTGAGAATTTCTTAAAGGTAAATGGCATTAGACATACACTATCTGCACCCTATCACCCAGTAACAAATGGTGAAACAGAAAGAATGGTACAAACCTTTAAAAATGCAATGAAAACTGTTATGATATAAGTGATCTAATCCTTTATTTATAATAAGGTTATTCCCTTTATCGCACCTCTTTTGTTTTCATTGTACTTATACCCGTTGTTGGTTTCTAATGTTTATATTGATTGAGCCGACCGGCACCCATCTTGCAACAATAAACTGGAAGCTATGATATATGGTCATTATTAGTACAAACCTTTACAATTGGTGACGAGTGAACCCGCCATGGATATGGGAAACCTCTCGAGTTTGGTTATATTACTGGCTTAAATAGATTCGCCTTGCAAGATTTCTGGTAGGTGCCAAATGTTTTGTTTGCCGACGCCGGGATTAGGCTACCATGGTTATGCCTAATTGGATCCTGGATTGATGCTGCATGATTCACCTCGACTAGGCTAGTGTTGGATTTAAGCCTAGGTGCCCTGTATGATGTTGCTGCAGTTTTGGGCGCACGTTTCTTCAAGCCTAGCATACGTTTTTGCTACCCTAGCATATTGAATTGTCGGTTGTTTGGGTGCTACATTAGCCTAAGTGTTTGTGGATACTGGTAATATTACAGAATAGGTCCGCAATGTTGTCGTCGTTGAATCAGATTAGAATTGATTGTTTTAATCCATCAAAAATTTCCTTGGAATTATGGCTAAGCCTATTAGAGGCACATTTTAGTCATTTAAATGTCACTGAGGCTGACGAGAAGAAAAATCTCCTGCTTGTGTAATTACCTAATTGTAATTACCTAATTGTGTTTACGGGAAAGAGCCCAAAGCTCGTATCTTCCCGTCTCCTGATCGGTTCCATTTTAGACTTAGCGATACTTATCATACCTGTCCTTAAAACTATGGACTGAGATAGCATTAACTACCTCCTCGCTTAGCCAATTCCAATTATCAACTACTCTTACACTGAAAAAGTGTTTCCTTACATCCTGCAAAGAAGTTTTCTTACGAAGCTTCAAACTATGACCTCTAGTTCTAGAGCCAGCCATATCAAAATATCAATCCCTATTGATATCTTTAAACTTTTTCAAGCTTAGCTATGTGCTTTTTCAAGTGCGGATTCCAAAAGGGGGCTGCATATTCGAGTTTTGGCCTCACATAGGTTACATAAATATTTCTGAACATTTCCTTGTCCATGTGCCTGAAGGCTACCCTTATATTTGATAAGAATGCATATGCTGCCCTTACTATGCCATTTATATGTATTTCTGGAGACAAATATGCCAGTATGTTTACTCCTAGATCTCTCTCATTTTCTGTCTCTTGAAGTTGTACTCCAGCCACCGAGTAGTCAAGCTTGGGCCTTCTTGCACTTGTACCCATTCTCATTACCTTACATTTTGATGTTTTTAGTGTTTTAGGCAATCTTTGTGCTCCTGATTTGCCCCTCACAAAGTCTTATGCAGACTTGGTTCAGTTATTGAAAGGTCATTTTATTGTTAAGCCTTCTTATCACAGAAGTTTGCTAGCCTTCCAGCAAAGAAAAAAAAAGGAAGGATGAGAGTGTAAAAGAATTGTATGCTGATTTAAAGGCTCTAGCAAAGCATTGTAATTTTGGCAACCAATTTGATGGTAGAGTAAGAGATCAGTTATTTATGGCTGTAGATGCTGAAGTTTATTTCTCAAATTTAGTGGCTCTCAACATAGATCTCCAAGCAATGACCTCTCAGGCTATTTTGGAGAGAATTTTGAACATGGAAAAAGCATTTGTAAGTGAGAAAGATGAGGTTCAGTCACAGGTTCAGGTTGTAAGAAGAAAATATGTAGGTTTATCTTGTCAACATTGTGGTTCCTCTCATGACAGCTTTTATTGTAGATTTAAGCATTTATCATGTTATAATTGTCATAAAAAGGGTCATTTACAGAAGGTTTGTAAAGAAGCCAAAAGAGAGAGTGGTTATAGTACAGCTAATGGTTCAAATAAACCAAGCAAGAAAGATTTTAGTAGTAAACCTAAGTTTAATAGTAGGAAAACTGTAAAGATTGTGGATGATCAAGATGCATCATTAAGTGATAATGATGATGATGATGATGATAAAGTGTTAACTGTCAGAGATAAAATCTATGCTGTTCATGCTGAACAATTTTATTTTTCTGTTAATAAGATCCAAGTTCCTTTTGAGGTTGATAGTGGTGCTACTGTTTCAAATTTGAATAAAGATTGGGTTGAGAAGTTGAATTTGAAAGTTGAACAATGTAAGAAACCCTTACAGGCTTATGATGATTTTAAAATAAAGGTTTTGGGAAAAGTGATTGCTCCTGTTGTGTATAATGGATATAATGTATCACAAGTCTTTTATGTTGTTGGTTCAAAGGATACAAATTTATGTGGTAAAAATCTAATGAAACAAGTTGGTATTTATTTAGCAGGATTAGATGGAAGTACCAAGGTTAACAATGTTCATAATGTAAGTGTTGAACAAGTGTTTGAAGATTATAATGTTGATGTAAGCAAACCTATTTCTATCATTGTAGCTAAAATTCATTTAAAGAGTGATGCCATTCCAAAGTTTGTAAAAGCACGTACTGTTCCATTTTACCATAAAGAGATGGTTGAAGTGGCCATTGATATACTTGTAAGTGAAAATATTATAGAATCTGTTTCTCATAGTGAATGGGCTGCGCCTATTGTACCAGTGTTAAAAGAGAATAAGAAAGAAATTCGCATATGTGCAGATTTTAAGCATTTGAATAAGCAAATACAATGTGATAAATACCCCTTGCCTAAGATTGATGAACTTTTGTGCAGTGTTGGCAAAGGCAAATTTTTTTCTAAGATTGATTTGAAAAATGCATATTTGCAAATACCTGTTGAAGAACAAAGTGAAGAGTTTTATAGTTATTAATACACACAAAGGAATGTATAAATACAAGAGGTTGCCCTTTGGCTTGTCCTCTTCTCCTGGTATTTTTCAAAGATTTATTTCACAGATCTTATGTAATATTGATGGTGTTGCTGCATATATGGATGATATAGTTGTCAGTGGTGAAACTAAAGATGAGCATGATGAGATACTCAAGAAAGTTTTAAATGTGTTGCAATCTCACAATGTACAGATAAATAAGAGTAAAACAGTTTTAAATATGGAATGTATTGAATATTTAGGTTACTGTATATCAAGTGAAGGAATAAAACCATCCCCAAAGAAGGTTAAAGCAATTTTGGATGCTCCTTGTCCTACCTCAATAGCAGAGGTCCACTCATTTTTAGGGATGATTACATTTTACTGTAGATTTATTAAGAATTTTTCAACTAAATCAGCTCCATTGTATGATTTATTGAAAAAAGGTGCCAAGTTTAAATGGACAAAGATTGAACAGAATGCATTTAAATGTCTTAAGCAAGATTTTGTAGACTCTAAAGTGTTAGTAAATTTTGATGGGTCATATCCCTTGATTGTAGAAGTTGATGCTTCACCTGTTGGTGTAGGATGTGTGTTATTGCAAAAGGTCAATGGAGTAGAAAGACCTATTTATTTTGCAAGTAAGAAATTGAGTAGTGCTGAGATGAAATATTCACAGTTGGATAAAGAAGGATTATCTTTGATTTTCGCTGTCAAAAGATTTAGATATTTTCTTTTGGGTAGAAAATTTATGGCCAGATCGGACCATAAACCACTTTTAGGATTGTTTGGTAAAGATAAGCCAATTCCTCAGAATGCCAATTCTAGGATACCAAGATGGGCTTTGTTACTTTCTCAGTATGACTTTGATCTAGTGCATAAACCTGGAAAGGAAACTGTTATTGCCGATGCACTTAGCCATCTTCCAGTAGAAGATGAAATTCAGTCTGGGATTCCTGCTGAGTATGTAAGATTAGTGGAATTGCTTGATTTTGATGAAATTTCTTATAAGGTAATTAGACAATATAATAAGAAAGATAAAGTGATGTCTCAGTTAATTAATTGTCTAAGATTTGGTTGGTCTAAAGAAAATAATTTGTTACTCATGGAATATTGTAATGTTAAAGATGAATTGTCTCTTCATAATGATGTAGTGTTATACAGGAATCGTATTGTAATATCTGTAGAGTTGAGGTGTAAGATATTGACTCATTTACATAATGGTCATAATGGAATGAATGCCATGAAAGCAGAAGCTAGGAAATGGGTTTGGTGGCCAAAGATTGACCAAGACCTTGCAGAGATGACAAAGAATTGTAATATTTGTTTTAAGAATTATAAACAACCACCAGCTAATACTTTGTCATGGCCTAATACGGGAAAACCATGGTCTAGGGTCCATATGGACTATGCAGGTCCTATTGATGGTAAATATTTTCTAATTGTCATTGATTCTTATAGTAAGTTCTTAGATATACAGTTCTCTAGTTCTGCAACATCTGGTGTCACTATAAATCACCCAAGGAAAGTATTTTTTAATTTTGGCTTGCCAGACATGATAGTGTCAGATAATGCTCCTAATTTTGTATCACAGGAAATGAAGGTGTTTTTGCGAAAGAATGGTATAAAACATGTTTGTCCTGCCCCTTATCATCCAGCCTCTAATGGTCTTGCAGAAAGAGCTGTAAGGACATTTAAGGAGGGTTTAAGAAAATTTAAAGAGGGAGATTATACTACTAGAGTTTGTCGTTTTCTTTATAACTATAGAAGAACTGTACATTCTGCTACAGGAAAAGCTCCTGCAGAGATTATGTTTAATAGAAATTTCAGAGGTACTGTAGATGTAAAGCTGAAAGGAAGTAAAGAATGTAATGATAGTCTTTCAAATGAAGAAAACATGTACAGAGTTGATGATGCTGTGTTTGCACGTAACTATGGTAAAGGTCCACTATGGGTGGAAGGTAGAATTGTAGAAGTATTGGGTTTAAGAAATTATAAAGTGCAAGTACATTGTTCAGGGAATATGATATGGAAAAGACATTCTGATCAATTGATGCATAGATATTTTGGAGATTTCAATCAGTCTAATAATGAAATGTTGAATAATGATTATGATAATCCTGTTGTAAGTGAAATTGAAGCTGATAATCCTGTTGTAACAAGTGTTCCTAGTGAATTAACAACCAATTCTAATATTATAGAAACAAATGGTGTACTTTCAAGAGATATTATTAATGTACCTTCAAGGGATGTAAGTAATAGTGCATGTGATGAGTTACTTATACAGACTCCAGTAGTGAGAAGGTCTCAGAGAAATATCAAGCCCCCTGATCGTCTTAATTTGTAAATAGTGTTTTGAACTCCTTATATAGAATTTTCATGTGTGCCTTGTTTTAAGAAGTTGAGGATTTATTTTTTATATGTGATGTATTGCAAATTCTAGGGGAAAGGAATGTTATGATATAAGTGATCTAATCCTTTATTTATAATAAGGTTATTCCCTTTATCGCACCTCTTTTGTTTTCATTGTACTTATACCCGTGGTTGGTTTCTAATGTTTATATTGATTGAGCCGACCGGCACCCATCTTGCAACAATAAACTGGAAGCTATGATATATGGTCATTATTAGTACAAACCTTTACAAAAACGTGTAATGCTAACGCCATGAAGATTTATAATTCTCTTAATAAGTTTTTACTCACATATAGGACAACACCTCATACAGCAACAGGTGTTTGCCCTTCATTTTTATTGATGGGAAGGAGACTCAGATGTAAGTTAGATCTACTTCTACCTGACTCAAAAGGTAAAAAAGAAAATGAAATATATGAAAGGTTGAAAGGAATTGGAAAGATTAGACAATTCAGTGAAAATGATAGCGTAGTAGTCAGAATGTATAACAATAAGGAAAAATGGTCTAAAGGATAAGCTAAATAGAAGTTAGGAAATCTGAACTACGAAGTAGAATTGGATGATGGCAAGGTAGTCAGACGACACATTGACCAGCTATAACCCAGTGGTAAAGAACCAGGGAGATCAGAAAGAGTTGAGTCTGTATTACCTGATCGTAGGAACAGAGGAAAGCCTCCAGAACTATTAGACTTATAAGGAAATATGTAGTAATATAGTTACCTTGCTTTAATATGTATCCTAGGTGTAATTTTGTATCTCATGTAACTTATTGTTTAACTAAAAGGGGCCAATTCATTTTAGGGGAAAGGAGACTGTTATGTATTTAAGCAGTTAAGTATTTTGTCAAAGATATTCTCCATTTAAAATTACCGCTTTCTATAAGCAAATAAATAACATTCTTAAGTACAAAGAGTATGACTTGAAAGAAACCTATATAAACAAAACAAACTTTATTTCCATTTCAATACAATGGGTATTCGTCAGCCAGGGCAAGCCCCAACCCCATAGGATGTAATCCTTTTATATTTGTTTCTATGTAATATACTTGTGATTTTGATCCCTCTAAGTAGATTTTCATTTGTTCTTGTAATTTGATTAGTCGCAAGTTTATGTAATATATTATTAACTTCTTCTACATAATAAGCCCTGTTGAGGAAGGAGTTTTATACACCTCTTATTAATCCTAAGTCATCTGTGACGAAAATGGGATATGTGATATATTAACACATTCATATAATAAAGAGGCCCACACTCGGCAACATAAAAGATATCTACAAGATTATTATCATTCTTGCAGGTAAGAAACACATTACATATCTTGGATGATTCTTACATATTTCTAGGGGACTCCTTTTTCTTTAATACACCTCCACACCTCTTGACATGGTACTAGATCATATGCCTTTTCCAGGTCAATAAAGACCATATGCAGTCCTTCCTGTTTCTCCCGATGCTTTTCCATCATTTGTCTCAAGGCAAATATGGCATCCACTGTCCCTCTTCCAGGCATGATGCCAAACTGTTCATCCCCAATTGTCGTTACCTTTCTGAGTTCCCTTTATAGATTGGGATGACTAGGCTTTCTCTCCACTCCTCTGGCGTCTTTTCCTGACTAAAGATCTTTTGCATTAAGTCCCACAAGATATCTATGCCTGCCTCTCCAAGACTCTTCAAAAACTCCACTGGCATCTTATCAGGTCCTGCTGCCTTTCCATTTTTTAATTTTCCTTACTGCCCGCTCTACTCTTCTAGTCACTGTTGTTGTAACTGCTTCATTTGGAAGTCCATCTTCAAATACTGCTCTTGGGTTCTCTCCAATTAGTAATCCTTCAAAATAAGTTTCCCATCTGCTTTTTATTTCATCCTCTTCTACTAGAACTACTCCATGGTTATCCTTTCTTTGTCTTACTTGGGTCAAGTCCTTGGTTGCAGCATCTCGGGCCTTGGCAATTCGCCATATTTTCTTCTCTCCTTCTGGTGTTTCCAGCTCTTCATAGACTTCATTCAATTTCTCTGCCTTTGCTTTTGCTACTGCTCTCCTTGCCTCCTTCTTGGCCTGCTTGTACTCTTCTTTATCCTGCTCCAAGCCTGATAAATCTGCCCTTTTCTTACCTTCTTTCTTGTTCTTCACCCATTCTTGCACTTCCTCATTCCACCACCATGACTCTTTATCATTTGGGGGTTTCCTTCCTGATGACTTTCCAAGTACCTCCTCACCAACCCTCAAAATCACCTTACTATTCTCTGTCCACCATTTTTGTACATCCTAATGCAACCTTATCGCTTCCAACACTCTTCCCTTAAACTTAGCTCTCAGCTCTGCATTTTTCAATCTCCACCACTTTATCTTTGGGTCCATCCTCGGCTTCTTACTTTTCCTACATTTCCTAAGCCTGCTCTCAGTTACTACTATCCTATGTTGTACTGCTACACTCTCCCCATTTATTTACAGTTGCTAATCTCCTTCAGATGGTCTCTCCTACACAACAATAAATGTATCTGGCTCTCCCTCCCAACACTACTGTATGTAATCAATCTGCTTTCCTTTTTCTCAAAGAATGTGTTGACCAATGCCAGATCAAATGCCACTGCAAAAGCAATCACTCTCTTTCCCCCCTCATTTCTCTCACCCACCCCCCAGCCCCCATGAACTCTTCCTATCCCAGTAATTCCAATTCCCAAGTGGCCATTTAGATCTCCTCCCAAAATTACCCTCTACCTTACAGGAATTGTTATAAGCTCCTAGTCCATCTCCCAAAATACATCCTTCTCCTCCACTGTGCAACCAGTTTGTGGGGCATAGGCACATACCACATTGACTACCGTTTCTCCCAGTCCCAGCTTTAAACTCATAATTCTGTCACTCTTTCTATTCACACCAAGTAAGCTTTCCTTCAGGTCTTTGGATAGTTTTATTCCTACACCATTCTTCCCTTCCTCATTTGCTCCACTATAGAACAATTTGCAACCCTCATCCAGTTCCCTCGCCTTATTTCCTTTCCACCTGGTCTCCTGCACACACGGCACTCCAATTCTCCTCCTCTCCTAGTCATCGTCCCCACATAAAGAGTGCCCACCCGCAGCACCTCATCTGACACTCTCCCTCGAGCTTGCCTCTTTAACCCAGCCCGCCCATGTCTGGGTAGCCCTTGCTGTCTTTCCGGAGGGGTCAGGCGAAGCCCCAATGTGTCGCCTACGGGGAACGCCCTAGTATGGTGACTATTCTCGTTATCTGTACTGGCCCAGTATTTATGCGAGCAACAAAAAATTCCTTGAACTCACTTTCTATAGCCAAGTTTATTTCTTTAACCTGAATCCTTTCACTTATAAGCAGTGCTATCTCTCCACCAGTCCTCTCATATCTTTCAACCCTTAATATTCTGAAGCCCTTAGGAAAAACTGTGACACTGTTTATGTCCTCACTCAGCTTAGTCTCTGTAAGTGCTGCTATATCTGCCTTACAGTTGTAAATCCTATCTTTTAATTCTAATGCCTCTCTTCCTGTGTTCTGTATCATCTAATGAACAATTCTTTGAACTCTTGAAGGTCTTTTAGACTTTTTTCCTCATCAGTATTTCTCTACACGTTTCCCCTCTCTCAAAGGTTACTTTTATTGGTCTCTGCTTTCCCTCCCTCGAATATTTGCCTAGTTGGTGAATGTTTACAATATCCCCAGGACCACAAACTACTCCAAGCTTTCTTATCAGGTCTACAACCCTAGCTTTATTTTCTTCAAGTCTCTCTTGCCATGTTGGCTCCTGGAATTCGCTTATGCCTGAGTTTACCACTGTCCTCTCTATATTAAGTGCCTGTTTAATCAGTGGATTTGCCCTTTCCATCACAACGTCTTTAATTTTTTCGATTACTGTCTCTTTATAGTCAACTGTTTGTATGTTTTCGAGTGCCACCACCTTCACAGCCTCTTTTACTGCCACATTCCCCTTTAGTGCATCAGCTAAGGAAGCTTTCATGGCATCATGTTCCCTATTCAGCTCAGAAACTCTTTTCTAAACTGTTCGATGTTTTCCTTAATCTGAATATTCCAAGCTGCAATCTCATCTCTCTCAGAAGAGAACGGTGAACTAGCATTTAATTAATTTAGATTGTCTTTCAGCCGTTTGTTGTTATCTTCTTGTTTAGAAATTCTGGTTTCTAGTTCACTCTTTTCCCATTCCAGCTTCTTTATCCGTTTTTCTAGTTCCTGTCTCTCCTGCCCTTGTGCTTTATTAGCTTCCTCCAAATATCTTATTTCCTCTCTGAGCGTTTCTTTCTCTTTCTGTGTGTGTATATATATATATATATATATATATATATATATATATATATATATTATATGGTGGTGGTTCGGTTTTGCGTCACGAACCCCCTTTCCTACTAAGGGCTAGGACGGTTGCCTTCTTGCGAAGGACTTGTTTTTGGCAGATGTAATCGTTACCCTGAGTGTATGCCCTTACTAACCTCAGTCCGTTACGGGGCGCGAACTCTCGACCTGCCGCCTGAGAGTCGCAGACGCTACCATTTTGCCACAGAGACTACCTACATATATATATATATATATATATATATATATATATATATATATATATATATATATATATATATATATATATATATATATATATATATATATATATATATATATATATATATATATATATATATATATATATATATATATATTGAAAGTATATTTATGCGAAACATCACTTAGTATTGAGAAACTTTACCTAAGATGTGTGCTGTCGGCTTATGGTAAACAAACGGAGCCGTTGCAAAAGGCATATCCCACCCTGCTATACTGCTGCTACTACTACTAGACAAATTCTTTTTGACACATCCGTCTCAAAACATTTGACAATAAACCACTCAAAATTGGAGGAAATCACTTGATTATCATTGTCAGAGAGCATCATCCCTGAGACATAATCATGAGATTATCATTGTAAGTAATATGGTAAATGAAGGATATTGCTAAGAAAATGGGATCAATGAGACAGTAGCTGATGGTGGTCTTCAGAGGAGGTCTAAGATAAATTCTTTTTGAAGAGAAGTCATTTGCAAGACTGCTCTGTCTAGGCTCCTCATAGACCTCAGGGATACCCCATCCCTTAGGTGGGCTTCCAATTTGTGGGTCATATCCTATAGGGTTAAGGTTCGTTTTATGTATGCCTTCCAAATTCTACCTGAGATATCAGTGTTGCCAACACCAAACTCACCCTATTAAGATATATTAGGTTTCAAAACTGAGCTAGACTAGGTTAGGTTAGTTGGGTTATGTTATTTTAGGTTATTTAGTTTTGGTTTGTTAGATTAAGTTATTTAAGTGCCCATTGCCTTCCACCAGTATCGGCCCTAACAGAGAAATTAGTGGTTTCCGAGAAAAAACAATTGTCAGATTATTTCAAAACACATCAAACCCTCACTGAAAAAAAAATAGTTTAGTCCAAAAATTGAAGGGGTGCATAAAACAAATCGTATCCGTTTTTATGTTGGACTATACTAATGAAACTCCCAAGAGCTCTAGTTTCCATGAATAGTCTCTTCAGTGTATTAGTTTATAATGTATGGTGTACCATGTAGCTTACAGTACAGCAATGAATGTGCGGAAAGGTATGATTGCACTGTTACACATAGGTGGGTATAATTTCATGAATTAACCAAAAAAGTATTCAGCTCGAAAATGATTTAATAATGTTTGTTGTGAGTCAGTATATCAAGCCAATCCTTAGTAGTCTCCAGTAACTTAAGCAATTTCGGATTAATATTTGTTTAATACACCTTTCCATAAGTTGCTGTGTATGTAAGGCTTCCTTAGTTGGGTTAGGTAATATTGAGTTAGAATAGTTAAGTTAGTGTAAAAATCTAGGTTTGTCAAAAAAAAACCGGGTGCAGAAACAATTTTTACCCTGTTTTGGTGCATACCAATGTAGACAGTAAATTAGATGAATGAAAAAAGTTAAATGTTTAGTTTCACACCTCATGTCAGAAAACTTATTAAATTTAGGAGGTCCTCGATTTACATCAGAGTTCCGTTCCTGAAATGAGATGTAACTCGAATTTCAGTGTAAGTCGGAGCACCTCTGCTAATGCAGTAGCAAAGTTTCTCCCTTTTCCATGCATTTTGCTATCTCTAATTTCACTTCCATTGTGATGGCTTTACTTTTCTTCGAAGTACTGTCATCAGAAGAATGTGCTTTATGCTTGGGAGACATAATAGTTAGTTCCGGTTTTGCGTCACGGACTCCCTTTTCAACCAAGGGCTAGGGCGGTTGCCTTCTTGCGAAGGAACAAAAATGATAAAATAAAAAAGCAAAGTAATTTATGGAAGATGCGCTGTACTCATGAAACATTATAACTCAAGGATATTGTAAACCGAGGTCCCCTTGTATATATATATATATATATATATATATATATATATTTTTTTGTGTGACACTGTTTTAGGCTAGAAAATTGCCCTCATTGACTCGACCACCATGAAAACATTGAGACAAATACAGAGTAGAAGATTATGGACATGGCAGAAATAAGAGTGATAAAAATAGGAAATGGACAGGCTTAAAGAATAGTTGAAGTAATGAAGACCTAGAGATATGGTAGGACTTGGCCCTTAGATGACAATAGTTATGCTTTGTGAAGAATGATAGGTCATAAGAATTACGAAAGACAGACGGAGGAAGAGAGTTCGAGAATCGGGTGGTGGAAGGGAAGAAGCAATCGGTGCACTGACCAATCCTCGAGCAACATATATGAGACAAGGCTGCTTGGCGAGTGTTACACAGCCTGGGTGGGGGGGAGGGATGCAACTGCCCAAGTCATCAGAGCAGCGATGGAAGTAGTAATGATGGGAAAGAGCATTGGATGATGCCTTACAGCGGAGACAAAGAGTATCCAGATTAGAAGTAAGAGAAGGGTCATTGATGAGTCTGATGGCCTTAGATTCAACTCTTCCAATCAGATAAGTATAAGAAGAAGCACCCTAGATGTGCGAGCAGTATTCTAAGCCTGGACGGATAAGACCGTTATAAATTTTAAGTAACTGAAAAGAGGAGAAGTAATGATGAAAATGAAACAGAACCCCAAATTTTTTAGATACAGATTTGGATTGTATGACTCCTCCAAGACTAGTTACAAGAAATGTGAAGGGTATAATCATCGGTAAAGGCATGGAGAAGAGAGGAAGATGGTGGACTGGAGAAAATCATTGATGAAGAAAAGGAAAAGAGTATTTGAAAGGACAGAGCCCTGTGGAACACCACTGGTAACTGGGAATGAGATAGATGCTGCACCTTCATCAACCACAGATATAATTGGTAACAAAGAAAAATGGCAATCAGAGAAGAGAGAGAAGAGGTAAAGCCAAAGGCAAGAAGTTTGGCCAACAGGACTTTGTGCCACACTCTGTCAAAAGCCTTAGAGATATCAAGGGCTTTGACAAAAGATTCTCCATAATTCCTCAGAGAAGATGACCTAACATGACTGAGATAGGACAGGAGGTCACCAGTGGATCTTGCCTTTCGGGAACTGTACTGGTAATCGGATATAAGCGAGTTAGATTCAAGATGTTACAAGAAGTGAGAATTGAGCAAATTTTTGAATACTTTAGTTATAGCAGAGATTAGGGCAATTGGTTTGTAGTGTGAGGGGAATAGAATCATCACCCTTCTTAGGAATAGGCTGAACTAGATCGTACTTCTAAGATGAAGGGTGGATACTGGTTGAGAGAATGAGGCAAAAAGACATCAAAGCATGGGAGCTAGCTCTTCAGCAAATTCCTTAAAGAACCTTGCCTAGATATCATTGGGTCCAGATGCCGTGCATCTTAAGAGAGTGAAGAATATTAAGGACTTTGTGTGAAGAAAGAATAGTGGAGGGCATAGGGTTAGAGAGGGGTAAAGTACAAGGGAAGGGTATGCTGGAATAATTTATGGAGGAGTTGGCAGAAAAATGAGAGCCAAAGTGAGTGGCTCTGTCAGTAGAAGAAGAAGCTATAGAAGCATCAGGACATTTGAGAGGGGGAAAGCTTGAGTTAGAAGTTTTTGGAGAAGTTTATAAGTGGGAGAGAAGTTAAGGCCATTAAGCTTTGTTTTTAAAAGGGAAGCTTTAGACCTTTGAATTTGAGCAGTGCAGCAATTCCTAGCCATAAGAAGAACAGAGCAAGTTAAATCAGAAGGAGAGGCTTGGAATGACTAGTATTCATGATCCCTGGTCTGAATTGCCATGGAGCAGGCACATTCACACCAAGGATTAGAGGGAAAAAAAGTTTTAACAGAGTACAGGATGAACATCTCCACTCTCAAGGTTATGATCTCCACAACATTTAGGGCTACCTGATTGGGATTGGGGGTTCGAAAGCAGTAGTTACCCCATGGGAAATCAAAGAGAAAGTTACTCATTACATTGGGTACGCTCGAAGTGCTAAAGTTGGTACTGAGTAGGAGGAATTACTGGAGGGAGAGCGAAAATGGAAGAGATTGGGATCAAAGATTGTGTAGAGTCTCCAAGAGGGGAAAGTACAGAATATGAAGAGTTTGTAGGACTTAAAGTAAAGAATAGGTTAAGAGTGTTAGCTGCATAGTTGTGGCGATCGGGAACACGTGTAGGATGTTTGATAATCTGCTCTAGATCGTGAGTGACAGAGAAAGCAAGGGCCTCACTTCCTACTCAGTGTGAGAAGAATGAAGCCACTCCTTGTTGTTTACATTGACGTCTCCAATGTAGAGAACCTCAGCTTGTGGGTGAGAAGAGGAATATTCAAAGAAGGACAGTGCCAGTGGAGTTAGGAGATCAATAGTAGAAGCAAAGAAATAAAGTGGTAGTGGAGAGATAGATCTTCAGCCAGAGAACATCAAAGCCAGGAGATTCAAGGTCTATGAGCCTTTTAGTTAAGAGTATTTGTGTTACAGTGGACACATACCCCGCCTTTGGGACAAGGCCCACACCAACAAGGGTACGCGCCGGCAGCCCCACCCCCCACGGGTCCACCCCGCGCCGCCGCGCCCCGGCGGCGGGGCCGCTTTCGCCCGGGCGAAGCCAGCGCGCCACGACAGCCAGCAAGTATATAGGTGATAGTGAGAGATTTTAAGCTGATCAGGGATGCACAGCTAGACAGCTGGGTTTCAGAGAGAAGGAGGAGGTTAAGGAGGGATATACCCAAGTGCTGTTCCACAGACAATAGATTATAGTTCTGACCATGGATGTTAGAAAAGTGTATAGTGAAAGAAGCAGTTCTGTCAAAAGTGCAAGGTTATGGGCAGAACCATTACAACCACCAAGAATGTCTACCCACATGCCAATAGTGGGGTCAACAAGATCCCCGGAGATTCGTAGCACCCCTCTATGCTGGGTACAGGGGGCCAAAAGTTAATGTTTGATGGTAAGAGAGATTACTTCCTGAGATTTTGTTTGTTATTTTTTGTACAATGCTAAAAAAGTAGTTTTTTTAATTCTAAAAGTTCGTTAGGACCCTAGATGATCAAAGATTTTTTATTTATTTTTTGTTGTGGAACCTGTTTAAATTTTTTTTTTTTTTGCGGGGGTCAGATATAAATTTTATTAGGATTTGACCAGTAAAGTATTTGACCAGTATCGAATTTAACCAGTTTCTCGAATTGCCAATTTGCTTAACCAACGAGCTTTACTATACACTATTTCTCACCTTGTTTGTGCCAGATGAATTCCTGTGAAGACGCCACATAAAAAGGGTTTGAAGTAAGCGGGACTGCTGAGGCGAGATCTTGCCTCTGGAATGTTTGGCCGCCAGTCGAGGGTGATCAATTGTCCCTCTTGGTGATGTCATCATTCAGCACCCCCCTGTAGGATGTATATTCAGATCAGTAACCTATCATATAATAGTGATGGTTCCTGGCAGGCAATTATTGCAGAGATGCAAGGGAGAGACAGTATTTTTGGTGCAACAAGCGGAAGCAAATAAAAAAATGAGAAATATTATGGGCAAAATAGGTTACTGGCAAACAATCTCTAGAACGTTCTTTGTGTTGCAGGAGACGGAATTTTAACTATTCAAATAATTGAGAAGCTACTGAAATGTATCTAGAAGGCTAATGAGATATCAATAGGGTCAAATTTATAACAAAATTATCAGTAAAAGCAATTTTTATAATATAACAAAATTTATCTGCCAAGGAATTTTATAATAAGAATATTGCCTAAACATCGTATCTCTGTCTTCGTTCATGAGAAAAAAAAGAAAGAGCAGAAAACAGAAATAGGAGGGAGATTTTATATTGGGATCATGCTTTCTACCCGTACAAGAATACTGAACAAGATATACTAAAATATGAATTGCAAATAATCATAATCTGCAAAATGCAAGGAGTTAGATTTTTTAGTAAGAAAAGATTAGACAGTTACTAGTCAGCTACATAACTAATAAGGCATCAACTACAACCTCTGGTGACTTGAGCGAAACACTGTGTCACAGCAACATAGTTATTATACCTTGCAAATTCGTACCTCTTCTGTTAGTTTTGTGACTGGAAAAGATTGAGGAGGAATGAATTACCAAGAGCACACATGAACGCACACTCAATAGTACATATCCCATTCCTCTCTGCTACGATACTCTGTGAGTAAGAGAATGACATTCTTTTTTGCAATACACAAGTGATATCCCTTTTTGTTCCATGCGCACCAAGAAGAGCATGAGTTTTTTATACCAAAAATTCCCAAACTTTCTAGATTATCGGCCCTTCATTGTATCCTTGTTTCCTCGCTGACAACCATGCAACTACAAAAAATATAGTACTGTAATAGTAATAATTAAGTAGATGTGTAGTTTTCAGGCATTTATCAACCCTTTGAATAATCCCATCGATCCCCTGATTTATACCATAAATATTATCATGTATTATAATGCACTGTCATGGATTCACATGCTGATGTCATTATTTACCTTTTAATTTTTTCAACAGTGGGATGTTTGGCATTATATTGAACACCTTGTACTGGTGGGTCCGCCCCATAGTGAAGTGGGTATTAAGGCGCACCACCAGGTTATGTGAACTACAGCGGATCTGTTACGGAGAATACAAAGGCACCTTAAGAACCTCGAGTGTTGGTGTGTAATTATTTTACTTCCTGATTTTCTGTGTTTAGGCATTACTTTTCATTTAACCCTGTACACTTTAGCTCAAAAGTAAAAACAGGTTTTCATAGTCTTTGATAAATAGGTACCAAAAAATATATATATAATAGTATAAAAAGCTGTAATTATTTTCTTTCAAGTGACATAAGAATTCATACCATAAAGTCATCACATTCTATTTAATATTTCTTATATTACAGAATTTTCTCTGCAACATAGCCGAACACCTGAAATTCAAAAATGTGTGAAATACATTGACAGCAAATGTGAAGAACGAACCTTGAGTCCTGATCTCATATACTATGCTGTCTTTGCTATTGTTCGCATCAAGCAAATTAATACTAAAGCTCATAAAAGGTAAGTTGAATTTGTTGCATCAAAACTACTGACTCATACGTCATTTTAAGAAAAAAAATTTCGAAATTCCTTTTTTCATATTAAGAGCGAGTATTTAAAAAATTTAGCTTTCTATGTTATTTATTTTCTTGACATGTAAAGGCTTATTATTTACTTTGCTGAAATTCCTCATGACGTTCTCTATACATGTAAATACTCTGAGTGTTTACATGTACAGAAAGTAGCTTCCCGTAATAATAATGTGTTATGGAATGAAGAAATGTCATTATATGCTTTATATACTAATTTATGATGTTTATTAATATGACACGATATCTCTCTAAAGTCAGCAGTATATTCACAGCTATAAAAAAAGCCCCTCCCTTCTTTTTGATGATGCCAGCTGTTCTTTGGAAAAATCTGGGAAAGATGAGATTGTTTTATACATTACTATAATAGAGTTTTGTTCCTTATAATAAAAGTTTTTACACATTATCAGGATTGGTATATTGTATATTTTTAAGGTTCACAGATACACTAGGAGAGTGTCTCACTCAGATATGGGGATATAAGCAGTTGGTAGCTGAAACTGAAATTCTTCGACAGCAGCCTTATGATTCAGAAAATCCAGATCATGAAGAGAAATTAATGAGACTCTGGACAGCACTTATGCCATGCAGTACTTTGGAGGTAAAGTCTGTTGTTTAATGTACTTTTGTGATGAAGAGTGATTATGATATACGGATAACCATAAATGGTTTATATACAGATCGTCGTCTTCAGCTTACAACCTATGTGACCTCTGACTGATCAACCTTACGACTGCTCTGTGACCAGGAATATGTATTGTATGTCTGGCCACGACTCTGCTGTTTCTGTCAGCATATATATATATATATATATATATATATATATATATATATATATATATATATATATATATATATATATATATATATATATATATATATATATATATATATATATATATATATATATATATATATATATATTATATATATATATATATATATATATATATATATATATATATATATATATATATATATATATATATATATATATATATATATATATATATATATATATATATATATATATATATATATATATATATATATATATATATATATATATATATATATATATATATATATATATATATATATATATATATATATATATATATATATATATATATATATATATATATATATATATATATATATATATATATATATATATATATATATATATATATATATATATATATATATATATATATATATATATATATATATATATATATATATATATATATATATATATATATATATATATATATATATATATATATATATATATATATATATATATATATATATATATATATATATATATATATATATATATATATATATATATATATATATATATATATATATATATATATATATATATATATATATACACACAGTGATCCTTCGCTGGATCGCGTTTCTTGGCTCACGTTTTCACTGTACCACGGTTTTTTTTTGGCAAATTATTTTTTTTTGGGGGGGGGTACAGTGTTGCCTCAGTTATCGCGGTAGTTCGGTTCCGGGACCCGCCACGAACCAGGAAATCCGCGAAGTAGGATCCGCCTATATGTACATAGATATTTTAATATATTTTTACGTTTACACTGTATAAACCCTCCCTGCACTGTTAAAAAAACACCCTTTACATTATAAATAACAGCAAGCAACGTAAATTTTTATGAAAGTGATAGATAAAATTACGGTGAATGAGATGATAATGACGTGACATACATACTCATTTACAATTATTTTTTCGTTTACGTACTGTATAAACCCTCCCTGCACTGTTAAAAAAAACACGCTTTACATTATAAATAACAGCAAGCAACGTAAATTTTTATGAAAGTGATAGATAACATTACGGTGAATGAGGTGATAATGACGTGACATACATACTCATTTACAATTATTTTTTCGTTTACGTACTGTATAAACCCTCCCTGCACTGTTAAAAAAACACCCTTTACATTATAAATAACAGCAAGCAACGTAAATTTTTATGAAAGTGATAGATAAAATTACGGTGAATGAGGTGATAATGACGTGACATACATACTCATTTACAATTATTTTTTCGTTTACAAACTGTATAATCCTCCCGGCACTGTTAAAAAAACATCCTTTACATTATAAATAACAGCAAGCAACATAAATTTTTATGAAAGTGATAGATAAAGTTACGGTGAATGAGGTGATAATGACGTGACATACATAATCATTTACAATTATTTTTTCGTTTACGTACTGTATAAACCCTCCCTGCGCTGTTAAAAAAAACACCCTTTACATTATAAATAACAGCAAGCAACGTAAATTTTTATGAAAGTGATAGATAAAATTACGGTGAATGAGGTGATAATGACGTGACACACATACTCATTTACAATTATTTTTTCGTTTACGTACTGTATAAACCCTCCTTGCACTGTTAAAAAAACACCCTTTACATCATAAATAACAGCAAGCAACGTAAATTTTTATGAAAGTGATAGATAAAATTACGGTGAATGAGGTGATAATGATGTGACATACATACTCATTTACAATTATTTTTTCATTTACGTACTGTATAAACCCTCCCGGCACTGTTAAAAAAACACCCTTTACATTATAAATAACAGCAAGCAACGTAAATTTTTATGAAAGTGATAGCTAAAATTACTATGAATGAGGTGATGATGACGTGACACACACTCATTTACAATTATTTTTTCGTTTACGAACTGTATAAACCCTCCCTGCACTGTTAAAAAAACACTCTTTACATTATAAATAACAGCACGCAATGTAAATTTCAATAAAAAATGAAAATACTGAAATTTTTTTTTTTCAATATTTTAATATTTTTGCGTATACCCATAAAATAAAATAATAATATATCCAAAAAAAAACCGCGATAGAGTGAGAACGCGAACCAAGAAGCGCGAATTACCGGGGTGACACTGTATATTCAAAAATATTAAAATATTAAAATAATAAAAATTCTCAGTATTTTCTTTTTTTTTATTTCATTATCTAATTGATAAAAAAAATTGATTTCCCAGCCTACAAATAATAAAACAGTAAAAAATAGTAAAAAACATAAATTTAGATATACGTACGTACAGTATACCTCACAGTATTGCATCATGCGAAATAGTGTCCTATAGCGTACAATGTGTTGGGGTCGCAGCTACGTTAGCTAGCATATATATTTATATTTCCAGTAGTTTCATGATTTTATTGATAAAAAAACAAATTTCTTAGCCTAAGAATAATAAAACAGTAAAAAATAGTAAAAAACATAAATACTAACAGTAGTGCAACATGTAATATACGATACCGCTATCAGCGTTTCGGACAAAGGCTTGTTCAGTCTAACTCACGTGTGGGCCGTTCACGTTGTGCTTATTAATACGTTTTGCTTGTGATTTTTTTACTCGCATATTTTAACCCTTGCAATGCCTCCCAAGCATCCTTCATCTTCTAAGGCTTCTTGTAGTGAGCCTAAGCGGCAAAGGAAAATGTCAACCATAACAGATAAGGTAAGTTTACCAATCACGTACATATAAATTTACGTTGCATGCTGTTATTTATAAAGGAAAGGGTGGTTTTTTAGCAGTGTAGGGAGGGTTTATACAGTAAACGTAAAAATAATTGTAAAATACCTATGTACATGAGTATGTCATATAAATTTACACTTGCATGCTGTTATTTATGAAGTAAAGGGTGGTTTGTTAACAGTACAGGGAGGGTTTATGCAGTTTATACGGTGTAAACGTAAAAATAAATTAAAATATCTATGTACATGTAGGCTGATCCTACTCTGCGATTTTCCTGTTTCGCGCCGGGTCCCGGAACCGAACCCTCGCGATAATGGAAGGAACACTGTATATATATATATATATATATATATATATATATATATATATATATATATATATATATATATATATATATATATATATATATATATATATATATATATATATATATATATATATATATATATATATATATATATTCAGTGATCCCCCCATTATTGCGGGGGTTCGGTTCCGGTGTCGTATGAATTTTGGACTTCCATTTGAACTCACACTTTGTAAGATGACTGGGTTATCTCACCGTTTGTCACCACTGACGTAATGTTAACTTACTATGTTATAATTATTAGTACCAGACGGGTACAAGGTAAGAATGGACAAGCAGTGATTCCTTTGCTTATATTTATTCTAGAGTACAACACAACTTCGACACCTCAATGCCCCCACCCTATGACTATCACAATCTATGATCTATTCGTGCCCCGGGCAAAGTTCTAACTAACTGTCTCTGCCCTGGGTGGCTCTTGAAATACCCCCAGGGGCAGGGCGTGGCTTGACATCCAATTCTGCCAATGAAATCAAGGGATATCTAGTCCTGCCAATCAACGCCAGGTTCAAAGTGGAATCCCGCCTACTTCCGGGGAGGAGCTATTGGGCATCTCTCCAGGGCATGTACTTACGTACGGACCACAGGTTTATGTTTCTTGTGGTTTAGGAAATGGCTAACTTCCTGGCCTTTCCTGCCCTTCTCGATGCCAGATCCTAAGTCTCACGGTTCCGGTCATATATCTCCTTGACACTTTCTACAAACATTGTAATAAAATCTCTGTGCCCTCGAGCAACCGTTACCCCTCAAGATCTGTTACAAGTTTCAGATTCTGGCTTCAGCATGACGGACTGGCTTCAGCATGACGGACTGGCTTCAGCATGACGGAAGTCATACGACATCGGGACCCGGCGCGAAACAGGAAAATCGCGGAGTAGGATCAGCCTATATGTACATGAATATTTTAATTTATTTTTACTGTATAAACCCTCCCTGTACTGTTAACAAACCACCCTTTACTTCATAAATAACAGCATGCAAGCATAAATTTATATGACATTCATGTACATAGGTATTTTACAATTATTTTTTCGTTTACTGTATACTGTAAACCCTCCCTGCACTGTTAAAAACCCACCCTTTACTTTATAAATAACAGCATGCAACGTAAATTTATATGTATGTGATAGGTAAACTTACCTTATCTGTTATGGTTAATATTTTCCTTTGCCGCTTAGGCTCACTTCAAGAAGCCTTAGAAGATGAAGGATGCTTGGGAGGCATTGCAAAGGTTAAAATATGTGAGTAAAAAAATCACAAGCAAATCGTATTAATAAGCACAACGTGAACAGTGCACACGAGTGAGGCGAGACAATGGAAGATTGTGGAAGCCTTTATCCGAAACGCTGATAGCGGTATCGTATTTTACATGTTGCAATACTGTTAGTATTTATGTTTTTTACTGTTTTTTACTGTTTTATTATTCTTAGGCTAAGATATACATTTTTTTATCAATAAAATCATGAAACTACTCCAAAATAAATATATATGCTAGCTCACGTAGCTGCAACCCCAATACATTGCACGCTATTGGACACAAGCAAAATGTTTAATAAGCACAACGTGAACGGCGCACACGTGAGTTTGACTGAACGAGCCTTTATCCGAAACGCTGATAGCGGTATCGTATTTTACATGTTGCAGTACTGTTAGTATCTATGTTTTCTACTATTTTTCACTGTTTTATTATTCTTAGACTAAGAAATACGTTTTTTTTATCAATATAATCATGAAACTACTGGAAATATAAATATATATGCTAGCTCACGTAGCTGCGACTCCAATACATTGTACGCTATCGGATACTATTTCGCATGATGCAATACTGTGAGTTATACCGTACGTACGTTTATCTAAATTTAATTTTTTTACTATTATTTAATGTTTTATTTTTCGTAGGCTGGGAAATAATTTTTTTTTATCGATTAGATAATGAAATGTTTTTTTTTCAATAAAAAAATGAAAATACTGAGAATGTTTATTTTTTTAATATTTTAATATTTTTGCATATACCCCAAAAAATAAAATAATAATTTGCCAAAAATAAAACCGTGGTACAGTGAAAATGCGAACCAAGAAACGCGATCCTGCGGGGGATCACTGTATATATATATATATATATATATTATATATATATATATATATATATATATATATATATATATATATATATATATATATAGCGTGAAAAAACGAGTCATTTTCCATAGGAAACAATGATAAAGGGCATAGATTCGTTCTGAACCTTACATAGACACACCATGCCAAAGATATAAGATAAGTAAAGAATATATTTTATTACTACATAGCAAAGCAGAAAACCCTGTATCTATTTTTAAGAGTATACAAAAGATATTCATATTTACTTTACAGCTAGAAATTAACATACATTGCTGTACTGTACTTTATTATGCAGTGGGCAACAGTCATACAGTACACTGGGACATGCATGGTGGCTGTGAGCAAGTAACTTATGTGGTAGAAGAGGAGGAGGATGCAGGAGAATGAACCTCTATCTGAAATGTAAACAAAGATAAAATAAAATTATAAATAACCAAAGCAAGACTAAAAAACGAAAAAAAAATTAATTATGCAATGCCTAAATCTACCATCAATGAAACTGGGATGAGCGGGGTGGCCTTGACAAGGTGAGTTAAACGAGGAGAGGGAGGAGAAGAGGAGTAGGAAGAGGAACAGGGAGAGCTATCCCCTGGTTGAGATTTGGGTTCATACTGCTTAGATGTACTGGGCTGAGGGTCATCAATATCACTTCTTTTTTTTGCTGAAAAGTAAGAATCAAGAGTTGCCTACCGTGCAATCCTCCTCTTTTCGTTTAATATTTCCTTATAGCAGGAAGCATTCTCCAAAAACTTTCTGGATATAATGCCTGCACGCTCTATATCGGGATCTTCCTTATCCAATATTTCCAAGGCACTCTCAATATGGTGAAAAAATTTAGTTAATCCCCTCACAGTGAGTGATTTCCTGGGGCTCGCAGAATGTGCTGCTGCCTCGACTTCCTCCCTCTCCTGACGTTGTTCTTCACCTTCCATGTCCTCCAAATCCTCGGCAGTCAAGTCCTCCGTGTGGGAAGCAAGAAGGGCATCCACATCCTCCTCAATAACATCGGTGAATCCCACAAGATGTGCGAGCTGAACGCACTCAAGTCTCGTCTTTGACAGCCGATCATTTAGGTCAAAACCTGGGAAAGAGTTCACTAACTGCGGACCAGCATTCTTCCAGGCTCCATTAAGACATGACTGAGTTACTTCAGCCCAAGAATCCTTCACAAACCATATGGCGTGCTTGATATTAAATTCTTTCCAGTAGTCTTTAACTGCAGTCTTCTTTATATATAGGTTTGAGATATCGCCTGCCTCAGCTGCCCTCTCAAGGTCGCCCATGCTGACGTCAGCCTTACTGCTGAGATCTTTAAACGAATGCTTGAGGTAGTGCGATTTCAGCATCTGCACTACCCCCTGGTCCATTGGTTGAATTAGGGAAGTTGTATTTGGTGGCAGAAATACAACTTTGATGTTAGGATGAATATCGGCGATTAAAGTAGGATGGGCTGGAGCATTATCTAGGAGCAGAAGAATTTTAAAGGGTAAATCATGACTCTTGCGATAGACTTCTAACTCTTTGGCAAGAAATGTCATGAAGTAATCCTTAAAAATACTCCCAATCATCCATCCTTTCGGATTTGAATACCAGTGCACTGGAAGTAACTCTTTGTTGTAACCCTTGAGTGCTCGAGGATTTTTGGAATGGTAAATCTTTACCGGCTTCAGCTTCTTGTCGCCCTCAGCATTAGCACCAATCAGTAGGGTAAAACGATCTTTTGCTGCCTTGAATCCAGAAGCTCGTTTTTCCTCCATGGAAATATACGTCCTTTCTGGCATTCGCTTCCAGAATAAAGCAGTTTCTTCCATATTGAAAATCTGCCTAGACGTATATCCCCCTTCCTCTATGCTTTGCCGCATCCATATCAGCTGATGAGCTTTCGCCTTGTAACTTTCGGTTGCAATTACCATACCTTCGTTGGAAATGAGTTAACCCCAGAGCTAGCGTAAAAGGGTTTCACTTCTTCGCCTGTCGTCTTTGATTTCAAATGTTCATAAATCTCACACGCTTTTTCCCTGACGATAATATACGGCAGGTTTGTTTGCTGTTGGTTCTGAAGATTCATCCACATGTTTAGCATTTTCTCCTTCTTCTCCATAATATCCGTTCAAGAATATGAGGCTTAGCCGCTGTTAAGCTCACACCAGCTTTGGCACTTTTCCGAATCGTCTCCTTATTATCACAGATAGTGCGCAGTGTGCTCTCAGGGAGATTCATAACCCGTTTAATGGTGCCCGTACTCTCACCATGCTCATACCAGGCCAACACTTGAAGCTTCACTTCAAGGGTTATTGCCTTTCTGGCTTTTTTGGGAGTACTAGAAGCACTTCCACAGTCTTTTCCTTGGCGTTTACTAGCCATAATATTGTAGTACAGGTATACAGGTATACAGTTATCTGTAAAATTTAAAAGAACTGAAAACACAAACAGTTATAAATATATCAATGCGCAGTGGATAAAATACCCTAGTTTAGGGTACTCAGAGAATAATGATGAGTGATATCTACGTTGAGTATATAATAATAATAATAATAATAATAATAATAATAATAATAATAATAATAATAATAGTAACAATGAATTTCATTACGTTTAGGGTACTCAATATGGAGATAGGAAAATGTTTGTCTATCTATCTATATATTAATCTGTTTACATATGTACATATCTATCTTTCTATCCATCTATATATCTATATTTCTATCCATCTATATACGTATTTATCTATCTACAGTATTTATCTATCTGTCTATCCATCTATATACATATCTATCTATCTGTCTATCTATCTATATCTGATTCATTGTTTTAAATCAAGATTCTCTCTCTCTATCTCATGCATATACAAAGAGGAAAATCTAGGGGCAATTCCAATGGGTTACAGCATCCCCTCTAGAGCTGGTGAAATACCCTTAGTTTTATATAGTGGAATGGGGAAGAGGGTGGAGATGGGGTAGGAGGTGGGGGGGTCTAGTGTTGCTAAAATACTGTCTCTTTCTGAAGCACTCCACGGCTTAGAGATATTGCATAGCTTATACAGTATATATGGGCTTACCTTGTATATCCTTAGAGAGAGAGAGAGAGAGAGTGACGACCAAAATCGGAGTTATAACTAGCTCAGTGTGAAAGATAATAATATACAATTTTATATATACAGTATATATATATATATATATTATATATATATATATATATATATATATATATATATATATATATATATATATATATATATATATATATATATATATATATATATATATATATATATATATATAATGATGATGATGATCTTTTCTTATCGTAATCCGCTTTGTACTCGTGGAAGAAGTGTCATACACTTACCATTTTTCCCATTTTCTCCAGAATATCCAATGGACAACATGAAAACTTCTTACTTACCATTTTTTCCATTTTACCCAAAATATCCGATCGAGAATATGAAGCTTAGCCGCAGGTAAACTAAAACCAGCTTTTGCATTTATTTTTTTTTTTCCTCATTTTCACGGATAGTGTGTACGTACATACATTCACTGAGATGCAACGCCTGTTTAATGCTGCGCATACTCTCACCACTCTCATGACGGCCCAACCCTTGCAATTTTGTTTCAAGAATTATTGCCTTTCTGCCTCTTTTGGGAGTAGAAGCACTTATAAAGTCTTTTCCTGGGCATTTACTGGCCATGATAGTATAATATATAATATTTAAAATACATTGATCCTTCGCTGGATCGCGTTTCTTGGCTCGCGTTTTCACTGTACCGTGATTTTTTTGGGCAATTTTTTTTTTTTGGGGGGGTATATGCAAAAATATTAAAATATTAAAATTTTTTTTTTCAGTATTTTCATTTTTTTTTTTATTGAAAAAAACATATTTCATTATCTAATTGATAAAAAAAAAATATTTCCCAGCCTACGAATAGTAAAACAGTAAAATATAGTAAAAAACATAAATTTAGATATACAGTATAACTCACAGTATTGCATCATGTGAAATAGTGTCTGATAGCGTACAATGTATTAAGGGCGCAGCTACGTGAGCTAGCATATATATTTATATTTCCAGTAGTTTCATGATTTTATTGATAAAAAAACGTATTTCTTAGCCTAAGAATAATAAAACAGTAAAAGATAGTAAAAAACATAAATAGTAACATTATTGCACCATGTAAAATACGATACCGGTATCAGCGTTTCGGAAAACGCAGAGGCTCTCACCTACGTGACCTAGTGAATATTAAAATTTTCATTATTTTATTGATAAAACAAGTATTTCCTAGCCTAAGAGTAATAAAACAGTAAAATATAGTAAAAAACATAAATTTAGATATATAACTCACAGTATTAAATAGTAAAAAACATAAATTTAGATATATAACTCATAGTATTGCATCATGTGAAATAAAGTCCGATAGCGTACAATGTATTGGGGTCGCACCTACGTGAGCTAGCATATATATTAAAATTTCCAGTAGTTTCATGATTTTATTGATAAAAAATCGTATTTCTTAGCCTAAGAATAATAAAACAGTAAAAAATAGTAAAAAACAAATACTAACAGTATTGCAACATGTAAAATACGATACCGCCATCAGCGTTTCGGACAAAGGCTTCCACCATCTTCCATTGTCTCGCCTCACTCGTTCAGTCTAACTCACGTGTGCGCTGTTCACGTTGTGCTTATTAATATGTTTTGCTTGTGATTTTTTTACTAGCATATTTTAACCTTTGCAATGCCTCCCAAGCATCCTTCATCTTCTAAGGCTTCTTGTAGTGAGCCTAAGCGGCAAAGGAAAATGTTAACCATTGCAGATAAGGTAAGTTTACCTATCACGTACATATAAATTTACGTTGCATGCTGTTATTTATAAAGTAATGGGTGGTATTTTAACAGTGCAGGGAGGGTTTATACTGTAAACGTAAAAATGATTGTAAAATACCTATGTACATGAGTATGTCATATAAATTTGCACTTGCATGCTGTTATTTATGAAGTAAAGGGTGGTTTGTTAACAGTACAGGGAGGGTTTATGCAGTTTATACGGTGTAAACGTAAAAATAAGTTAAAATATCTGTGTACATATAGGCTGATCCTACTCCGCGATTTTCCTGTCTCGCGCCGGGTCCCGGAACCGAACCTTCGCGATAATTGAAGGAACACTGTATAAAAGAACTGAACACACAAACCGTAACATTCACTGATATGTATTGCCGGATTAATGGAGACCTAACTCTCACCACTCTCATAATGGCCCAACACTTGCAATTTTATTTCAAGAATTATTGCCTTTCTGCCTCTTTTGGGAGTAGAAGCACTTATACAGTCTTTTCCTGGGCATTTACTGGCCGTGATAGTATGTACAATATATAATCCTTAAAATGTAAAAGACCTGAAAACACAAACCGTAGCAATCACAGAGATGCATCGCTGGTTTAATGGCGACCGTACACTCACAACAGCCCAACACTTGCAATTTTATTTAAAGAATTACTGCCTTTCTCGCTCTTTTGGGAGTAGAAGCACTTACACCGTCTTTTCTTAGGCTTTTACTGGGCAAGATAGTACAATATATAATCTTTAAAATATAAAAGAACTGAAAATATAAATGTAGCACAAACACATAACACTAAATACACACACTCACTACACTGGGTATCAGCACACTGATGGCAACTTGGCGGGAAAAGTGTCCGCGCGTACTTATTTACTAAAAAATATATATATATATATATATATATATATATATATATATATATATATATATATATATATATATATATATATATATATATATATATATATATATATATATATATATATATACAGTGATCCTTCGCTCTATCGCGTTTCTTCCCTCGCGAATTTGGCAATTTTTTTGGGGGGGGGGTATATGCAAAAATATTAAAATATTAAAAGAATAAAAATTTTCAGTATTTTAATTTTTTTTATTGAAAAAAAAAATTTCATTATTTAATTGATAAAAAAAATTCATTTCCCAGCCTACGAATAATAAAACAGTAAGAAATAGTAAAAAAACATAAATTTTAACATGTAACTCTGCACTATAGAAAGTACGATACCGGTATCAGCGTTTCGGAAAACGCAAAGGGTCGCACTTACGTGAGCTAGCATATATTAAAATTTCCAGTAGTTTCATGATTTTATTGATAAAAAATGTATTTCTTAGCCTAAGAATAATAAAACAGTAAAAAATAGTAAAAAACATAAATACTAACAGTATTGCACCATGTAAATTACGATACCGGTATCAGCGTTTCGGAAAACGAAAAGGGTCGCACCTACATGAGCTAGTACATATTGAAATTTTCATTATTTTATTGATAAAACAAGTATTTCCTAGCCTAAGAGTAATAAAACAGTAAAAAATAGTAAAAAACATAAATTTAGATATATAACTCCCAGTATTGCATCATGTGAAATACTGTCCGATAGTGTACAATGTATTGGGGTCGCACCTATGTGAGCTAGCATATATATTAAAAGTTCCAGTAGTTTCATGACTTTATTGATAAAAAAAACGTATTTCTTAGCCTAAGAATAATAAAACAGTAAAAAATAGTAAAAAACATAAATACTAACAGTATTGCACCATGTAAAATACGATACCGGTATCAGCGTTTCGGACAAAGGCTTGCACCTACGTGAGATAGTTCATGGAATGCTAATGGCTGAAAGAGTGAGAGATCTGTATCATGGGGTCTGATTGGCTTTTTCATTGAAGTTTGGTTCTCCCACCATCTTCCATTGTCTCGCCTCACTCGTTCAGTCTAACTCACGTGTGCGCCGTTCACGTTGTGCTTATTAATACGTTTTGCTTGTGATTTTTTTACTCGCATATTTTAACCTTTGCAATGCCTCCCAAGCATCCTTCATCTTCTAAGGCTTCTGGTAGTGAGCCTAAATGGCAAAGGAAGATGTTAACCATAACAGATAAGGTGAAACTCTTATATATGTTGAAAGAAGGAAAAGGGTTTACGGATGTCGGCCGCTATTTTGGCCTCAATGAATAACAGCCGTAAAGCTGTTATTGGCTGCGGAATAATTTCCTCGGGCATCTACAAACTCATTACCACCTCATTCACGGTAAGTTTACCTATCACGTACATATAAATTTACGTTGCATGCTGTTATTTATAAAGTAAAGGGTGGTTTTTTAACAGTGCAGGGAGGGTTTATACAGTAAACGTAAAAATAATTGTAAAATACCTATGTACATGAGTATGTCATGTCATTACCACCTCATTCACAGTAAGTTTATCTATCACTTTCATATATATTTACGCTTGCATGCTGTTATTTATGGAGTAAAGGGTGGTTTGTTAACAGTACAGGGAGGGTTTATACAGTTTATACAGTGTAAACGTAAAAATAAATTAAAATATCTATGTACATATAGGGTGATCCTACTTCGCGAAAATTCCTGTCTTGCGCCGGGTCCCGGAACCGAACCTTCGCGATAATCGAAGGAACACTATATATATATATATATATATATATATATATATATATATATATATATATATATATATATATATATATATATATATATATATATATATATATTTATTTATTATATATATAAATAAAATAAATATATAAATAAATAAATAAATAAATTTGGTGGGCGTTATTTGCGAAATTCAAATTCTTTACTATTATTTTTTGGGGTGTTACTGCAATTTCGCGTTTAAAAAAACCGCGTGAAAAAGGAACAAGGTGTATATATATATATATATATATATATATATATATATATATATATATATATATATATATATATATATATATATATATATATATATATATATATATATATATATATATATATATATATATATATATATATATTTCGGTGTATAAGTCGGCCTACAGATAAGTCGACCCAAAAATGAGAGTAATTTTTTATGATTTTTGCTAATATCTGAGGTATAGGTCGACCTCTAAAATACAGAACTCGCCTACCGTAAATTATCGGCTAGCCTAAGCAGCAGTGTAAAAGTTGAAATACGAAACTCGCCTAAGTTATAGGCTAGCCTAAGCAGCAGTGTAAAAGTTACCGTTAGACGTAAGTTTAAATAAACCATTTAAAGATAATGTGAGAGAGGAATGGAACAACTGGATGCTACATGGAGAAAAGTCATTCACAAAAGGTGGAGCTATGCGTGCTGCATCATTGGATGTTTTGTGTGAGTTTCTGATAAAGTCTTGGGGTAATGTGAAAACAGAAAGCATAGTAAAGTCATTCAAAAAATGCGGTATCTCTATCTCTAATTTATTTTAGTGAGAAATAAAGATCAGATGTTATCCTAGATGTTGTTATTTAACATTTCTGTGGTCAAAAAAGGGTTGGTGTGAACGCACTTATGCCGTAAATTGTTTTGTTTCGTCAGCGATCAGCTGATCGGAAATTTTACAAATGGCTGCATGATGTTTACATTGTTATGGTCTTTTTCCTTTGATTAATAGCATTTTGTGGAATTTTAAGGTAATGGTAGCTCTATTACATTATTAGTGTCGAATCAGAATGTGAATTGATTAAAATACAAGTATTTACATTAGTAGCTACATGTATTTACATCGATAGTTACCGCACCGAGGCTGTCGTCGGTATGAGCCTAAGGGTAGGCCTGATTTCCTGCACCAATATGTCACAAGATTTCAAGGTTTGCTTTTTGTGATTGTTATATAAGTCGACCCTCAATTTTGGGCTGATTTTTGGGGGCTAAAACATCGACTTATACACCGAAATATACGGTGTATATATATATATATATATATATATATATATATATATATATATATATATATATATATATATATATATATATATATATATATATATATATATATATATATATATATATGAAATTGGAATACACCCTCAAAAAATAATAGTATATAAGTGATCTCACTATATCGCGGTTCAACTATCGCGAATTCATTGCATCGCGGATTTTTTTGGCGAGCCAAAAAAAAAAAAAAAAAATAAATTATTGTGACACCAGGATGGGCCAAAACATAATAAAATAAAACAGCCTTTATCGTGCCTGGGCACGAAGAATACATAAAGTATAGAGAAACAGAGATGGAGAGTGTAATGATCTGTCAGATGTGAAGGGATTATAAAAGAAGCGTAATGAATATCCAATTCTCTGCTGGGTTTTAATATACCTGTGCATTACTTGCATGATGTCTATAATTCTCCTTAGATCTTATTATTATTATTATTATTATTATTTTTATTATTATTATTATTATTATTATTATTATTATTGGCAACAATAATTTTCATTTGATGATGATTGTGGAGATTATTATTATTATTATTATTATTATTAATATTATTATTATTATTATTATTATTATTGGCAACAATAATTTTTATTTGATGATGATTGTAGAGATTATTATTATTATTATTATTATTATTATTATTATTATTATTATTATTATTATTATTATTATTATTATTATTATTAGTAAAGGCTCATCATTATTTGTACGTCTGTTGGTTTATTTACTTTAATAATTGTATAAAGTGCCCCTCCCTAGTTGGCTGTGACAAAGGAAGTTT